>BLSH010434173.1:559034-580660 GCA_018402905.1 Glandirana rugosa
CATGAGACACCACCAGTGGGAGTGTGTCCGGAGATTACCTTTAATGTTCTCCGGTATTGTTGTCTATAACACATCCTTACCAAGTGACGACAGTGGTAGTCCTTTGGGTGGGACTCTTTACGGTACGTCAGTAGCGACCTCCCGTATCCGACGTTTCTCCGACGTTCTGTAGTCGTCGTGTCTCTACGTTGTTTCATATTGTTTTACCCTTTTTTCTCATAACCTAAAATTTTTTACGTTTTGGAATACTATGTGTCACGAAACCGTTTGACTTACTGTAAGTTAATCGCGAATGAAGATGAAGATGAATACATAAAGGTCCCGGTAAAAATTCCGTCCCGTTTTCCCTGTCGACGGGTCCCGGGGTAGTAACAACACCCCGGGTTTCGTAGACGGGGTATGAACGGTTGATAGGGTCAAAAACGGAGGATTGATTAGTGTAGAGGGGTGGTGACAGTGACTAGGAAGTATGGGGCAGATGCTTTGGGCCCCACAACAATGATGGGGCCCTGGGCAGCTGTCCCTTTTGCCCTGCCTTAAAAATGGCCCTGGAAATACATAAGTAGAAGTAGAAGTAAGCGCTAATTGAATGTCATTCAGTTTGCCAAAGCACTGTGTATCATAAGGTTTTGCATTTTTTAAAATCCAATACTCTTTTTTCCCATTTTGTTATACTTTGTTGCATCTCTGTGCTGCTGATGTCTTGCAGCCTCTTTGCAGCCTATGCCCTCCAGCGATGACTGCATGGCATTTCTCAGGGTGGGTTTCCTGATGGTGACAGCAGTGAACCATTCCTACACAATATCTGTTGTTATGGCCTCTTGTAATTTCCATTAGAGGCCTGTGTGAGGGTGACCACCACAGAGTACGATTTGGAGTCAGGGTCCGAGTGTTGTCACCCTATAACAGGAAATGTCTAAATTATTTTAATAAAAGCTGCAAAAGTATATCTGTGGCCCAGCTGTGGGATGGAACCTTCCTCCTGGATGGACTGAGTGGTGCTCACATAATGACATTTGAGCTCCACTCAGTGCTGGAGTACTGTGAGTCTAGCCTGGGTAATCACATATGCCCTGGGAGTGTGTCATAGAAAGGCTGGACTCACTGGAAATGGGCAGAATGAGAAGACTGTTGTGCTGGCCAAAGAAGACTGGCGCTGGACTGAGGGTGGGGCTGGAAACAGCACTGGAACATGGAGAGGGTATGAGATTTTAGTGATTGAGCTTACATTATACATTACACAATTTATTTTAATTATGTGGCAGCAAATCAAAGCATTTAGGCATCTAGACGTGGTGAAGACAACCTGCTAAAGTTTAAGCCGAGCATCAAAATGGGGAAGAAAGGGGATTTAAGTGACGTTGAATGTGGCGTGGTTGTTGGTGCCAGATGGGCTGGTCTGGTTATTTCAAAAACTGCTGATCTACTGGGATTTTCACACACAACCATCTTTTGGGTTTACAGAGAATGGTCAGAAACAGAGAAAATATCCAGTGAGTGGCCGTTGTATGGACGAAAATGCCGTGTTGATGTCAGAGGTCAGAGAAGAATGGGCAGGCTGGTTCCAGATGATAGAAAGGCAACAGTAACTCAAATAACCACTCGGTACAACCAAGTTATGCAGAATACCATCTCTGAATCGAGAATACACATCGACCCTTGAAACAGATGGTCTACAGCAGCAGAAGACCACACCGGGTGCCATTCCTGTCAGCTAAGAACAGGAAACGGAGGCTTCACTTGGCACAGGATCACCAAAATTGGACAATAGAAGATTGGAAAAATGTTGCCTGGTCTGATGAGTCTTGATTTCAGCTGAGACATTCAGATGGTGGGGTCAGAATTTGATGTAAACAACATGAAAGCATGGATCCATCCTGCCTTGTATGAATGCTTCAGGCTGGTGGTGGTGATGTAATGGTGTGGGGGATATTTTCTTGGCACACTTTGGGCCCCTTAGTACCAATTGAGCATCGTTTAAACATCACGGCCTACCTGAGTATTGCTGCTGACCATGTCCATCCCTTTATGACTGCAGTGTCCCTATCTTCTGATGGCTCCTTCCAGCAGGATAATGCACCATGTCAGAAAGTTCAAATCATCTCACCACTGGACAATGAGGTCACTGCACTCCAATGGCCTCCACAGTCACCACATCTCATCCAATAGAGGATCTTTGGGATGTGGTGGAACGGAAGATTCATATCATGGATGTGCAGCTGACAAATCTGCAGCAACTGCGTGATGTTATCATTGTCACTATGGAGCAAAATCTCTGAGGAACGTTTCCAACACCTTGTTGAATCTATGCTATGAAGAATGAAGGCAGTTCGGAAGGAAGGGGGTCCAACCCGGTACTAGCAAGGTGTACCTAATAAAGTGACCAGTTAGCCTATATATATATATATATATATATATGTAATAAAATCTACATAAATAAATAAATCTATACTGTATATATAGTAGTGTGTATTAAGCATAAAATATTGGCTCCTCATTTTGCCTTAGCACTCTTGAGCACATTATGCAGAATGATTTCTTGCACATTATTTTCATTTTCCGAAACATGTTTAATGCGTAAAATATTACAGGTTAAAATATGTGGTGACGCACCGCAACAGAACAAAAGGCATGAAGGGGCTTACGTAATATCTACAGATTCAAAAACTGTAAAAATGTCTTTTGAAAATCGTATTAACATGTTAAAGATGAGAAAAGATTTTAGTGATTGGGTTTACATTCCACTATTTACAATACAGTTTACATATATATATATATAATTAGTATGCTGTGTCATCAATCAGGTCAGAATTTGATTATCTCAAAATAATTTAAATTGACTTTTTTTTTTCCTTGGTCCCAGTGCTTTAAAAAAAGAAAGAAATACATATACACACATATATATATATAATCCAATAGTTGGCACTGCACACATATCATAGATAAAAAAAATAGGCCTGGGTGCACAGCAAAGACTGTAGCCCATATAATCCAAAAGAGAGCGGCACTCACAGGTCTTGAAAGTTGAACGCACATCGCATAATGAAGGTTTTATTAATTAATTTGACAATGTACAAGCTTGCCGTCCTGAGGAAGACGAGCTCATGCCTGGCCGAAACGTTGAATAAAACCTTCATAATCCAAATGCATTCATTTTTCTAGACCCGTGAGTGCCGCTCTCTCTTTGGGATTAAATATATATATATATATATATATATATATACCAATATATTATACATAATGTATATATAGGTATATAGTGGGTCCAAAGAAAACCATTCTGAAAAGTATCATTCTGAGATAATCAGAATGTTATATACTTATATATATTTAGATTGTAAGCTCTAAGGAGCAGGGCCCTCTGATTCCTACTGTATTTAAAGCGGAGTTCCACCTTTTCCTTAGGTTTATTAAAAGTCAGCAGCTACAAAAAGTGTAGCTGTTGACTTTTAATAAACTGACACTTACCTGTCTCCCGGTCCAGCGATGGAGCCGCGCGGAGCCTCGCTCCTCTCCCCCTCCCCTACCGCGGCGCCGGCATTGCTACTGTGGGCACCCGGCCGCGGCTTCACGGCTGGGCGCACACTGCGCATGTGCGAGCGGCGCTGCGCATTGTGATTGGTCCCAAAGTCTTCTAGGACCTGTCCTGTGTCCCAGAAGACTTCGGGAGGGAGGGGGAAGGAGTCCTTCCACTTCTGATCGCCTAAGGCGACCGGGGCGGAAGTACCCCTAAAAATAGGGCATCCCCACCCCCCCCCTCTCCTCCCCAAAAGCTCCGTTTCAGCATCTGGAGCTGGGGAGGAGGACTTAAAGCGGAAGTTCCACTTTTGGGTGGAACTCCACTTTAAGTGTATTGTATTTGTACTCTCTACCCTCAAGTTGTAAAGCGCTGCGTAAATTGTTGGCGCTATATAAATTCTGTATAATAATAATAATAACTATACAATTTTTTTTTAAGCACTGGGACCATGGGGGGGAAAAAGAAAAGAAAAATGTAACTATTTTGAGATAACAAATTATGATCTAATATATATAAAATATTATTCATTTTAGGATGACCTCTGAGTGATTTTCCTTTACTATACATTATACAGTGTCTGGGTCCCTGGTGGTGCCCTAGCACTCCTTTGCACAATGATGTCTGGCACGTAGTCCTGATTGGCTGTCAGGATAATGCAGTGACAGTTGAGTAGGTGAGAATAGAGAGCAGTGTCAGTTATTGTAGGCTGCGTGTGTTATTATGGTGGAACTGATGTTTTTTACAGATGCTTATCTCACAACAAAAAGGCTTAGCCCCGTCTTTGCCAGCTGCAGGATAAACAACAGGAGGTGTTGTGTCAGTAAAATTAGCATGGATTGTATGCAGAGAGAGCAGAGAGGAGGTGGGATGGAGTCTGGGGATGGAGTCTGGGGGGCGGGGGGTATATATAGCCGGGCTGCCTATAGTCTGCATTCATTCCTCTCTGCGCTCCTTCTGCTCTCACCAGACTCACCGCACTCCGGGCTCAGACATGGACCTAGTAAGTAGACAGTGCAGGCTCTGCTCTGCCAGGCTCTGTACCCTCTGTGCTTGGCATGGGCTTCACCCTGGTGGCATTGATAACTTGTAATTGTCGGGTCTGTGCTGCATGTGTGATGGCATTCAGCACTTGTATGTTTCTTGCTTGACTTCCATACACGTGGATCTGTATACAATATATACTATATACTCTGCTTATACTATATATACTATATACTCTGCTTATACTATATATACTATATACTCTGCTTATACAATATATACTATATATACTATATACTCTGCTTATACTATATATACAATATATACTATATACTCTGCTTATACTATATATACAATATATACTATATACTCTGCTTATACAATATATACTATATACTCTGCTTATACTATATATACAATATATACTATATACTCTGCTTATACAATATATACTATATACTCTACTAATACTATGGCACTGGTGGATGGGATGAAGATGCAATGTTGCAAAGTTTGTTAGATCTCAGGACCGCGAGTGCATTCCTCTGAAATAGTTTCCGATCTACAATTCTCTCCATATGTACTAAACATCGCTTCTGCATGTCACATTAAGCTTCTATAGAGGTCTATTTATCAATGCTTTCACCCAAGATTCAATTCACTTTTATCCATGTTTCACTTATTAGAAAAATGGGTGCATCTTGTTGTTGCTGAACGAACAGACCCCATACATTTTTTGCCCATTGTATCTGTAGCTGATGTGCATTGGCCAGCCTTTAAAGATGCAAAATTATTTTTCCAATTATCATTTTTTTCCCCCAATTTTGCATAGAGGTCGATCCTGGTAGCAAGGAAACTCTTGAGCAAAGTGTCCTTAGAAAAATGGGTGAATGTTGTGCCAATCTTTGCTAAAGTCATTGCTAGGACTCCATAGTCTATGAATACTTTTGGGCTTTTTTTTAGTCATCTGTACTGATTAGCCTTGGGTGCAAAAAAAAGTATTGATCTTCCAAGTTGCAATAAATGAGTCATTATTGCTTTCTTTCCTGAAACACCAAAGACCCCCATAGTCTATGAATACTTTTAATGGATTGTTTTAGTGATATGTACTGATTAGCCTTTAACCCTTTGAGGACCAAGGGACGTATTTGTCCCATGTTTTATAATTATTTTATATTGACGATGGTAATCTTATGGTCCTCAAAGAGTTAAAGGTGCAACAAAAAAAGTATTGATCTTCCAAGTTGCAATAAATAAGTCATTATTGTTAGCTTTCTTTCCTGAAACTCTGAAAGACCCCCATAGTCTATGAATAATTTTAATGGATTTTTTAGTGATCTGTACTGATTAGCCTATAAAGGTGCAAAAAAAGTATTGATCTTCCAAGTTGCAATAAAGAAGTCATTATTGTTAGCTTTTTTTCCTGAAACTCTGAAAGACCACCCATAGTCTATGAATGATTTTAATGATTTTTTTTTGTGATATTTACTGATTAGCCCTAAAAAGATGTAAAAAAAAGAACTGGTCTGTCAAGTTGCATTAAATAGCATTCCTGCTTTCTTTACTGAAAACACTGAAAGACCCCCATAGTCTATCAATACTTTTAATATATGTTTTAGTGATATGTACTGATTAGCCCATAAAAGATGCCAAAAAAGTATTGATCTTCCAAGTTGCAATAAAGAAGTCATTATTGTTAGCTTTCTTTACTGAAAACACCAAAGACCCCCATAGTCTATGAATACTTTTAATGATTTTTTTTTAGTGATATGTACTGATTAGCCCTTAAAAGATGCCAAAAAAGTATTAAGAGTATTTTAGCTTTCTTTACTGAAAACACTGAACTACCCCCATAGTCTATGAATACTTGTTGGGGGTTTTAGTGATTTGTACCGATTAGCCCACATGCAAATAAATAAATTGATCCTCCAAGTTGTATTACAGAAGTCATCATTTAAGCTTCCTTAAGCATTGATAAGTCAAGTCTATGAGTACTTTTATATTTATTGCATTGATTGGCCCTTAACGGTGCAAAAAAATATATATTTATATCTTGCAAGTTGCATTAAAGTCATGATTTTAAGCATTTCAAGGGAAATTTAAAAGCAAAGTGTCCTTAGAGAGTTGAAATATACTTGTCAGCTGATGTGGATGGGACTTGCAGTTATGTACTTATAAGCAGTTCAGGATGTTTTTGGTAGCTATGTTGTTGGCATGGGCGATATCTGCAGATCCCTATAACCAGTTGCTATCCAGCTGCTGTGGAACTACAAGTCTCATCATGCCTTGACAGCTGTGGGAATAAATGATGGCTCCACAATAGCTGAATAGTGTCAATGTGCCTTGACAATAAGGGTATCCCTGCTGGTTGCAGTTGGTGGGCTATCAATTCCTCCTGTAGGGGTATCTGTTGGGTAGACAATGGCTCTTTCTTTGTGTATAAAGCAGGTACAGAAGATACTTTGGCACAATTCATGACCTAAGGGTCAATAATTGCTATGCTATTACTTCTGCATGTTTCCTGGCTGGGCATCATTCCAGCTGGAATATTGCTTTTGTATGGGATTTCCACTCATACAGCAGCAAAATCAGGGATGCACCCAGTGAGGGTAGACAGGGGATACAATAATATTAGAAGGTTATGCAAACACGGTTAACAATGTGGATCCTAGAGAAAGAAGCTTACAATCTAATGGAGTATCATTTGTACTGTTGCTTCTCTGCTAGTAAAATGCAATCATTGTAAAGCCTGTTGGGGTTGACTGAGAAGCTAGATGCATTGTGCCCAGCAAGAGAGGTATTTTAAGGATACAATAGTCAGATCACAATGTGCAATGAGCTGTGACGGGGATCTGTAACTCATAGCAACCCATCAGACGTCAGTATATTCGTTTCACATTATTAGGAAAGCTAAAAATGGCTTCTGATATACTGCAGGGAGTCATATGAAAAAAAATAGTATAGAGGTCAATGTAAAAATAGAATTTGCATATTGGAAAGAACCTGAATTTTTTTCACTTGCACCCTTTGAAAATGTTCATTAGAACACAATCCAGCTTAGCTTATTGATCTTGCAGATCTTGTGAAACAAGACAGGGCATGCTGAAATTTGTAGTTCTCCTGCAGCCTTCCATGTGGGCTTGCTATGGATAGCATGCATACTACTAACTGTCTGTAGTATAGTGGACCCCTTCATTTAGTTTTTACATCCTTCTAAATTGTCTGCCTTGTCCAAAGCAAAGTTCTTATTTCTTATAGTAGAGTTGGCGCCAATTACAAGATCCTGTTTGACCATTTTTTTTTTTGTTCCTGCCCAAAAGCCGTTGGTTTTGTGAAATCTGTTTCCTTTTTTCTGTGTAGAACCTTACAGGAATTATTAGTGTGTAACACAAGCTTGATACAAGGAAGAGAATTGTGCAAATCCACTGATCCTAGCGATGGCAGCTAGAGGGCGCCAATTCTTTTATGGATTACTATTATAGAGCCAAGCCATTGTTGCACCTGTCACAGAAATATATATATACAATAGAATTTATATTTTAGCTGCAGAGTCCTTTACAGTCTCTTTTGTTGTAAACATATATCCAGTTTTGCAAAAAAAAAAAAGATATATTATTTATATTATTATACAGGATTTATATAGCGCCAACAGTTTGCGCAGCACTTTACAAAATGAAGAAAGACATTACGATTACAATACAATTTGGTACAAGAGGAATCCGAGTTACATTAAAAATGTATTTATTTAAAAATTAGCTAATGCACCCTGTCTTTTGCTAACTTAGGGTTAATCCAAATTGGGGAGCTGCAAGGAAAAGGAAGGCTAATTGGTTATGATTTTTTAGATTTTTAGCCCTGGTGTCTGGAGATGAGGGCTGTTTAATCAAAAATACATAGCTATTGTTTTTGGTCAGATTCTCTGATTTCATTGTGATGTTTTGAAGAGGGAATAATCACTGGTATAATTGACCTGTAATGGGATCAAGCCACCAAACCATTATTGATGCCACCTCTCCACTTTTCCATATCTGCTTCATTCTTTGGCAAAGTAACCATCCTTTGCAGGAATAAAGACCCGGTATTCATTTTCCTTCTGCTGCTCATAGTCTTGTGCGGTCTTCTGTGTGTTTTTAGCATATTGTTTGCCTTGTGTTGCATAACTTCAACCATTTAAGTTGTCATCACTTGGTCCACAGTAGAGATTGTGTGCCAAGTTGTCTATCAGTCATCATCTGGCAGCTGAAGGTTAAATAGTGACTTGTTTGCATTTGGGTTTTTAGAGACAAATTGTGTCAACTGGTAGCTTGTTCTGTGCGCCTTTTGCTTCTTTATACCACACAGCTATTCTCCACTTAACAATGACATAAGCTGTATTCAGGGCGTTGATGTTCAGTTGTCACCTCTGGCCACAGCCCATTCCAGGTGGTATGAAAATCTACACAGGCAATTTGTTGATTAGCTAAGATTTATACTAGTGCAAGATTCTCCTCTATGCCCTTGTATTAGTTCCAAATACCAGTACATCAATCACTCTAATTCTATAGCAAATTGTTAATGAATATTGTACACCACTGACTCCTGAATTTCAAAATAAAACTAACATATTTTTGTATTTTTTTGCAGTATTCTGGGGCATTCGATATAAACATTACAGATGAGAGCTCCGCCGATAGCAATGGTTCTGACGATTTTATCGACTTTCAAGGTCTTTGTACCGATGAAGAGAACAAGGACTTCAACCAAATCTTTTTGCCGACTGTCTACTCTTTAATCTTCCTTCTGGGAATTATCGGCAATGGATTGGTGGTGTTGGTTATGGGTTATCAGAAAAAGTCCCGAACTATGACTGACAAGTACAGGCTGCACCTCTCAGTGGCTGACTTGCTCTTTGTGTTCACCCTTCCATTCTGGTCTGTGGATGCCGCCATTGGTTGGTACTTCAAGGACTTCTTGTGCAAAGCTGTCCATGTCATCTACACCGTCAATCTCTACAGCAGTGTCTTGATATTGGCTTTCATCAGCCTGGATCGGTACTTGGCGATTGTTCATGCCACAAACAGCCAAGGCTCCAGAAAAATATTGGCTGAGAAGATTGTGTATGCTGGAGTTTGGCTACCAGCTATCCTTTTGACAGTGCCTGACCTAGTGTTCGCCAGTGTCACGGACTTGGAGGGGTACTACGTGTGTGATCGTATCTACCCACTAGCGAACCGACTGAACTGGACAATCGGATTCCGTTTCCTCCACATCATGGTCGGTCTTCTCATGCCTGGACTTATCATCCTGATTTGCTATTGTGTCATCATTTCAAAACTGTCACACTCAAAAGGCCACCAAAAACGCAAGGCCTTGAAGACCACTGTCATTCTCATCGTGGCTTTCTTTGCCTGTTGGCTCCCATACTACATCTGCCTCAGCATAGATACTTTTGGCTTGCTTGGAATCCTAAGACTTGATTGCCAAATGGATAATATCATCCACAAGTGGATTTCTATCACGGAAGCCCTGGCCTTTTTCCACTGTTGCCTCAACCCTATCTTGTATGCTTTCCTTGGGGCTAAATTCAAGACTTCAGCACAGAACGCCCTAACCTCTGTCAGCAGAGGATCAAGTCTTAAAATCTTGTCAAAAAAGCGCGCTGGACTATCCTCCGTCTCCACTGAGTCGGAATCCTCCAGTTTCCACTCGAGTTAACAGTGCACTGCCTGTTGGCCAAGGACTTCTAAACACAGACTGTTCTTCGTGTACATATTCCATATTCAAGGATTTTTATTGACTGTCAAATTGACATGCCTTATTTATACTTTTTTTCTTTTTTTTTGTCCATACCTTTATTTTAGGCAGGCCCTATGGACTGTTGATTGGTTCATAATAAACTTGTTACATTTTCCTATCACTGTGCCAAATTCTCTGTCTATGAGAGTCATCTGTATTTAAAGCCTAACCATCTTCTACATTAAAAAGGGAACCATTTTCATACCATCAAAAAAGCAGTTCAAAGAGGATTGTTGATCATAATTAAGAAATGATGGGGATAATGGAGTTGATTTACTAAAGGCAAAGAGACTGTGCACCTTGCAAAGTGCAGGTGCACTCTGCAGGAGAAGTTACTCAAGAGCTTAGTAAATGAGATAAATCTTCTTTTGCAAAGAATACCCAATCATGTGCATGGAAAAAATCAGAATGATTGGATGAGTCAGCCGACCTTTCCCTCATTTACTAAGCTCTGGAGCAGCTGCACTTGCAGAGTGCAACTACATTTTGCAAAGCGCGCAGTCTATTTGCCATTCATAAATAAACTCCAATATCTCTTCACCAATCTGACTGCAGTAAACCTAAATCTGGTTGCTGTAAGTTAACTATAGGGCGGTGATGGCGAACCTTGGCACCCCAGATGTTTTGGAACTACATTTCCCATGATGCTCAACTACACCTTAGAGAGCATGAGCATCATGGGAAATGTAGTTCCAAAACATCTGGGGTGCCAAGGCTCGCCACCACTGCTGTAGGGCAACTTGCACATCACCATTGCTCTTTGTATTGCCTTACTGAGTAGCCCAGTTGAGTCTACAGCTTATTGGTCTTCCACTATGTCTGAGTGCTTTTATGATATCAAAGCAATAATAGAATCATAGGCTCTAAGGTAAAAAAAAAAAAGACTGATTTGGTACCCAAGGTGGCTGCTCTTTTGTCTACTGACGATGGGTACATTTAAATCCATTAGTCACTCTACTTTTATATATTTCTTTTTTAAAGCTGGATTCAAGGCAAATAGACAAATACACAGATGAAATGCATACAATGGAGCTGTTTTACCCATCAAAGGATTGCAAGAGGTTGTACTTTACTTATATTTTAAAAAGATCCATTGAAGATGTATTAATGGATACAGAGTTGCAATAATCTGTGTCTTTTATATTTGCCTGGGATTCAGCTTTAAACGTTGGCCATTTTGAACAAATCCCAGCACACTTGTGATGTCCACGTGATGTGCACAAGAATTATGTATATGTACAAACAAAATGTTATTGTCTGGTCCTCTATTTATTCTGCAGTTTTGAATGTCTTTGTAGAAGAAAGCTAACAATGTAGCAAAATAGCCAGTTATGTACATTGAACAGTGGGGTAGTGGAATTGTGCTAGATGTTGCTAGTCGAGACCTTGCAGATAAGGCCGGTTTAATACCTGGCCTATGTACAGCATTGTATAAAATGAATCAAAAATGCTTTTCATTGGAATACATCAGCGGGGATCAGTAAGTAGATCCATTCAGATGCTAACATTTATAGCTATGCATCCTTTAGAAGCTGTGTGCAGTTTATAGGCTTACAGCTGCTTATGGACTAAAAAGCATCATGGTAGATGTAGTTCTAAGACACATGAGGGTCTACCAGTTGTGCCAGCTGTTTCACCATATTTCATTACATTACATTACCACTTATAGGAGACCAGTATTAAGAGAGAAATACAAGGTGCCAGCACTTCCATCTGCTTCTAAGAATACTGGTTCCCTGGCTGGCACTGGTTTCCAAAGCAAACATCCAAATTAGAAGGGGCAGCATTAAAATATCAGCTCTACATTCTTATTCCAGATCAGCCATTGATCAGCATCAGAGCCAGGTAGCCATCAATTTTAGACAGAGAGGTCAGCAATGACTGGTTTTATACTCTCTCTATACAGGATTACCTTAAGGCTGGGTTCACATCATTGCGAATTGGAGGCGGGTTCTCCGCCTCCAATTCGCAATAGCAGCAGATTTTGACCGGCTCTCTATGGAGCTGGTTCACATATCTCCAATGCGGCTCCGATGGGAATTTGCACAGGAGCCCTGTGCATCTTTTAGTCCATTTCAGGCCCAAATTCAGCCAAAAATATGGGCTGAAATCAGACCTGAAACGGTGAACCAGAACGCACTGGACCCCTGCTGGAAGCCGCATCGGTATTATGTGTGAACCCAGCCTCAAACTTAAAGCTGAACTCTGGTTAACAAAATGTTTTTACAGTGGGGCTCCTGTGCACTGCTAACTGCCCTTTTTTTGCCTAGGGGGGAACATAATGGTATTTTACTTACCTGCTCCCTTGCTATCCTGGCACCGGGTGCTCTCCTGTTCTCTCCAACACTCCGGGTTGTGAGTGGGCTCTTGGCGTCCTCATTTAAATTGAAGGATTGTTGGTCCTGCATTGTATGTGATGACTCCAGATTGCCCACAACCTCGAGTTACAAAGAGAATCAGTCTGGCAGCTGGGACAAAGGTAAGTATAACTGGTTTTTAATGTTCCCTCTACAAAAAAAATAACATTTGACACCTTGCAGTTTGGGGGAGCCCCACTTCGAGGTTAACTTTTGATTTTACCCAGAGTTCAGCTTTAATTTATCAAAGTGTCTGAAAGAAGATCTCCATTCCCCATGGCACCCAATCCCATTGTCCCTGTGCTCCCAGTGATGTTTGTAAAAATGAACACACAGTTGTGGGTTTTATGGGCAACACAGACATTCCTTGTTTCAGAAATGTTTTTTAAATGCCGCCTTTTTATCTCAGGAACTGCAGCACTGAGCAAATTTGGGGTCAGTTTTCTTCTTGGTAATTTGGACTGACAGAACCTCATAGATAAATTCACTAAAATAAATACAATTCAACGGTGAGAATAATTTTGGAAGATTTTGATTGGTCCATTAGACCGATTCTACCGACACCAGTGGGATGCATGGCCATCTCATTGGATTTAACTATATGGACTTGTGTGCCCCATAGAGACTTGTGTGCCCATCACACATTTGCGAGACAAAATAATCAAAAACTGGATTTTTAATTAGAGAAAAACGATTCATCAAAATGATGAAACAAAATTAATCATTTGTAAAGAATGACCAATCCAGAATGACCAAATCAGATGTTGGTTTATCATAGTCAGATCACCTAAGGAGAATTCAGATTTTTTTTGCTTTGATTTCTGCACTCTGCAAATGATCATTGATTTCTTCACTGGTTTATTAAGCATGACAGTTACTGTACATGGCAGTACAAGTAAAATTAAAATAGTACTTAGAATCCAAGGACTGCCCCAAATGGTGCCAGTGCTGGATGTGAATGCACTTATATCCACATCAACCTTTCATATGACTGTACTATAAGGTATGTTTCTAATTCAGTATTGCTGTCCTTACAAGTCATATACTGAAGGCTGTAAATAAAATTATTTGTGGTATTTGTTAATAAAAATGTGTTAACTGAAATCTTGGTTGTACTTGTGTTTATTCTAACTATGATAGACATATACTATATACAGTATAGATAGAAAATCATATATAAATAAATAAGGTATGAATGTGGGGACCCTATGCTTGCAAAGATGTATTCTCATTAATTGTAATCGCTAAGCATTGTCTTAGTACGCATGAACAATAAGGGAACAACAGTGCAGGCATCACTACCCTTTTTCAAGTGGCAAAACATACAGGTACAATATATATATATTTATATATACATATAGGTGTGCGCAGCCTATTGCAGGGTGTGAACCCCAAAGCTCAAACACACATTGCCTTTCTCTGCAGCTTCAGCTGCACTGGAGAGTGAATGAGTGGAAAGTGCTCTGTGCCGAGTGGCTTCCTGTTCATTCACAAACTGAAGCATAGTAAACACATTACTGTGCTTCAGCTAGGATTGAACACAGTGAGCAAGTGTAGTGTGTTCACTGTGTTCATTTAAAAAAGGAAGGGGCTAGTAAATTACATTTTGATTAGCCCCTTCCCCCACTCTCCATCCTGAAACACCCCCTGCGCACGTCTATGTATATATATATATATATATATATATATGTTCTGTTACATGATTTCCATGTAACATAAATATGCAGCTATAGTAATGTTTTTATAGTTGGTTATTATAATGCCATCTTGTGGTTCTTTTGGATATTACACCTTCCTATTGTATTTTCTAAGTGTGTACCTCCCATCCTCTGTGAGCTATTTCCTCTTCCTAGTTCACTCTACTCTGTAACTTCCTGTTCCTGGTGAACTCTGCTATACTATTTCCTCTTCCTGTGTCCTCTCTCTCATGAGGTAAAGAATATGGCCACACGCTAGAAGGCCTCACTCAATCTACTCGCATCCTAGGACACATTACTATGTTTTGACCTGCAGTTACCATCTTTCGACCATCTGTCACATTTGTTGTATGCTGTACCTGCTATTCCAATGAATAAACGCTCATGGAAGGAATCGGTAATTGGTGAGTCACTATCTGATAAGAACTGTCTGCGGTGATCATATCTGCTTATACAGGCCAGGCATAGAGGTCTCAACAAGGGATAAGTCGCCATTACAACAGTTAGGAGTCAGAATAATATATATATATATATATATATATATATACACACATTATCTCCTCACAAAAGTGAGTACACCCCTCACATTTTTGTAAATATTTTATTATATCTTTTCATCTGACAACACTGAAGAAATGACACTTTGCTGCAATGTAAAGTAGTGAGAGTACAGCTTGTATAACAGTGTAAATTTGCTGTCCCCTCAAAATAACTCAACACACAGCCATTAATGTCTAAACCACTGGCAACAAAAGTGAGTACACCTCTAAGTCAAAATGTCCAAATTGGGCTCAGGTGTGGATGGGGAGCAGGTGTGTTAAATTTGGTGTTCTCCCTCTCACTCTCTCATATTGGTCACTGGAAGTTTAACATGGCACCTCATGGCAAAGAACTCTCTGAAGATCTGAAAAAAAAAGAATTGTTGCTCTACATAAAGATTGCCTAGGCTATAAGAAGATTGCAGAGGACCTAAAACTGAGCTGCAGCACGATGGCCAAGACCATACAGCGGTTTAAAAGGACATCCACTCAGAACAGGCCTCGCCATGGTCGACAAAAGGAGTTGAGTGCACATGCTCAGCATCATATCCAGAGGTTGTCTTTGGGAAATAGATGTATGAATGCTGCCAGCATTGCTGCAGAGGTTGAAGGGGTGGGGGGTCAGCCTGCCAGTGCTCAGACCATACACTGCATCAAATTGGTCTGCATGGATGTCATCCCAGAAGGAAGCCTCTTCTAAAGACGATGCACAAGAAAGCCTGCAAACAATTTGCGGAAGACAAGCAGACTAAGGACATGGATTACATGAGACCAAGATAAACTTATTTGGTTCAGATGGTGTCAAGCGTGTGTCGCGGCAACCAGGTGAGGAGTACAAAGAAAAGTGTGTCTTGCCTACAGTCAAGCATGGTGGTGTGAAAGTCATGGTCTGGGGCTGCATGAGTGCTGCTGGCACTGGGCAGCTGCTGTTCATTGAGGGAACCATGAATGCGAACATGCACTGTGACATACTGAAGCAGAGTATGATCCCCTCCCTTCAGAGACTGGGCCGCAGGGCAGAATTCCAACATGATAACGACCCCAAACAAACCTCCAAGACGACCACTCCCTTGCTAAAGAAGCTGAGGGTAAAGGTGATGGACTGGCCAAGCATGTCTCCAGACCTAAATCCTATTGAGCATCTGTGGGGCATCCTCAAACGGAAGGTGGAGGAGCGCAAGGTCTCTAACATCCACCAGCTCTGTGATGTCATCATGGAGGAGTGGAAGAGGACTCCAGTGGAAACCTGTGAAGCTCTGGTGAACTCGATGCCCAAGAGGGTTAAGGCAGTGCTGGAAAATAATGGTGGCCACACAAAATATTGGCACTTTGGGCCCAGTTTGGACATTTTCACTTAGGGATGTACTCACTTTTGTTGCCAGCGGTTTAGACATGAATGGCTGTGTGTTGAGTTATTTTGAGGGGACAGCAAATTTACACTGTTATACAAGCTGTACACTCACTACTTTACATTGTAGCAAAGTGTCATTTCTTCAGTGTTGTCACATGAAAAGATAGAATAAAATATTTCCAAAAATGTGAGGGGTGTACTCACTTTTGTGAGATACAGTATATATATATATATATATATATATAGTTTTGCAAAGAACATTGAACCATTCAGTCCCTGCCCCCAAAGAACTGATGCCAAGTGGTCCTCTCTCTGCATTACTGTCCCTTTATTTTGCAAATTATCCCTTGCAGTGTCACTCCAGGCAGGAGTACACACATGTCTGTAGTATGCAGCATTTAAAGCACATGCCCATTTTTTTTTTCTTTTGCAAGAATGTGCTTCCCAATTTTTCAGGGAATGTTGTGTAGTGCCCTGTACTTTAGGTAGCTGCTTAGTGTGAGATTTTTGGGTAGGTGAGGCAAATTTAGTTAAGCTCAATTGTTTTGATTCTGGGCTGGGAGTGGCTCAGGGTAGGGCTGGGTGATTCACAGGTGGTGTCACCAGGACCTCCCACTTCTTTCCAGAGGGTTCTGGTGTTTTCTAGAAAGAGAGGTTGAGAGGTGAGGTGTAGCCACCTGGGGTATTCTGAGAAACCCTGACCAATCCCCAACCTGGATTGGCAGGAGGCAGGCCTCCTCAAATACCCAGGGTCAGCTCAGTCAACGAGGAGAGTTCGGGTGGAGGCTGTCGTGGCCTAGGGGGAGACCCCAGTCTGTGGGGGGGGGATGACCACGGGCCTGGAGTGCTCGGGTGCAGCTGGGAGTAGTGAGATCCGGATGTGGAGGCGCAAAGGCAGAGCAAAAAGGACAACGGGTGAGAGAGCACTATTGGAGAGAGATATTCAGTGGAGGAACCACAAGTAACAGGAGTCGGTGAGCGACACACACCCTGGAAAGCTGGGAGAGGCATGCCGGAGCAGATTGGGGTGAGAAACAGTCTGGGAAGGATGCGGAAGCCAGTTTGGGACTGTGGTGTCCCTGTGGCAGTGGAGGAGGCCCTTGCAGCTGGAAGGGCTGGCAGGGCCTGGAAGAGGATGGGCTGGGAGTTGTAGTCCATCATTACTAGCTAGCACACATGTACTTTGCTACACTTTGGGGGCCAGCGGTCCCTGCCTGTAATGGTCATTCCGGAGGTCCTGCGTCAACTATAGCATGCCTCACCATGTGCTAGCTAGGCCGGAATCAAGTGATTGTGCAGGAGAGAGGAACGAGGAGTGAACCGTGCCGCAAGTGTCAGTGCTGGAAAGAAGAAGGAGAAGTGTATATACTGAGTTGTATATAGAGGTCCCAATTAAGAATTGTTGATCCTTGGGCATCCCATAGTCATCCCTACCCCATCCAAGTTCAAATCCCCTAATAAAATCACAAAAACAAAATACCAGCCTGTTCTGTGACTTCGGATGCGAGGAGGAAGTGTGACTGAGGGCAGTGTGATCAGGTGAACCACAACTTTCAGCAATCCCCAAGGGAGCATTGGGTACAGTTGCAAATAACATCCCTAAGTAGCATACATTCTAATACCAATATAATAGTTATATACACCCAGATACAGAAAGGAGTCACTATTAGGTCAGTTATTCTACCAGTGCTTCTTTACGTTATAGGGTAAGCATACTCAAAGCAAACTGTTTCCTTCTTTTAAAAGAAAGAAAAACTTCTTAAACATATATATACATGCATGACATAAAAACACTATTTTTTAGTTTGTTCCTTCCAAATCACAAAGAGAACCATAGAAGGGTGACATTATTTTTATTGTTAATAAACATAAACGGTCAGATTGAAAACCCTGTACTTGGGAAATTGCTCAAGCTTTCTTGATTCCAACTTTCATAAATCAGGCTTATTTACTAACTCAGAGCTGATGTTCTTGAGATATACTCAATGTATATAATCATATCAATATATATTAAGTCCTTAATTAATTGCTGTTATTCAGTGCTACACAATGGGGGAGAGTTACTAAAACTGGAGCACTCAAAATCTGGTGAAGCTCTTCATGGTAGCCATTTGGCTTCTAAATCTGAAAGCTGATTGATTTCTATGCAGAGCTGCACCAGATTTTGCATGCTCCAGTTTTAGTAAAAGCCTGGTACACATGGGTCGAATCTCGGGTGACATTCGGACTGTGTTGTATGGCAGCCAGTCCAACAGCAGCCAACTTCTGTCGAAGGGTCATGACCGGAAACGGTCTGATGACCAGCTCTTGATCAGCGCTCTCAGCCAATGGCTGACCAGAGTGTTCTGGTGGGGGGGGGGGGGCATCCCTCTGCCAGAACACAGTAGCACAGCAAGGGAGATTGGTGTACTAACATTGGATTGTTAGTACAGCGGCTCCGACCTGAGTTGTGAGGTTTTTTTTCATTCAACCCAGCTAGGCTTAAATTTCCCCCAATGGTTGTACTTTAATGCCTCTCACAAAAAGACTATAGGTTGGCTAACTAAATAAACAAAAACAATACACTTCTTTTGTGGCTGATATCTCATCTCAACTCAACAGATGTTAAAGCTAAACTGAATCCTCGTTAACTGTCACTGTTATGAGGCCAAGCTGCATATACAGTAATAAATATAGGGTTCTGTTTCCGTTTTTTACATTGCTACCTACAGGAAAGTCAGACTGTAGCTCACACAAAGCAACAGCCCAGCTCTCAAAATGAACCAACATGTCCCCTCCCCCACCCCTGAACACCACTCTAATCAACAGCACTTTTGCACCCTGAGCAACAATATTGATTGGATCAGGGTTCAAGGGAGGGACCTGAACTGAGAGCTGGGCCACTGCTATGTGCAAAGGGCTCCAATGTGCTGCATTGTAGCGCGTAATCTACCCAGCCTCTAATGCTAATTAACAAATTAATGCATTTAATGCAATTACACAAATCTGAAAATGCAATATTAAAGTGACATAAGAATTTACTTTATAATAAACACTGTAATCTTAAAAAAAGTGTTTAAATAAAAAAATACAGTAAACAAGCACTTTCGTTGTCAATGCAGTAACCTATAGCAGCCTAACAGGAATTATTTTTAATGAATTTCAATTATAAATGATTTCTGATTTAATAGAGAGGTGTACATTTTACAGGGCAAATCTGCTTATTGGAGAGCAGTGGCACCCAGCCCCAATGGAGTCAGGTCTTTAAGCAAAATGCAGGCAGTAATTCATTACCGTATGTTAAAAATGAGATTTCCAGTTCATTGCCATTTTTCTATGTAAAAGTCTGTTCATAAAATGAATTGTATTTTTCCTCCTTAAAATATTAGCTTCCTATGGTTGTTAATCACGAGGTCCTATGAAGTGTCCAGGTCAGAAAAAATAGAGAAACTCCTCAGATAAAATTTGTTTTTTCTAGATGGGAAAATTATCATTGATAAAATAATGCAAGAAGTTAAGGTGATCCTTTACTTTGCTTGAATGAGATAAAGCGGCAAGTTCATTTAATGGCAATCTCCACATGGAATCTGGAAGAGAAAAATGGAATTTAAAAATGATTTCCACTCAGGAGGCCTAAGAAAATATGCAGAGGAATAAGAAGTATTTCAGAGGCAGTTATCAGCCACTCCAATGGTAATCATTTGTTGGACATATTTTTCCTCCTCAAGACTACATAACTCCACACACAGCTTCTTATCATATACCTGTCTCCTAAGGGCCAAGCTTTCACATTTTACTCCACAAGGTGTTTGTACTTACCTTTCCTACACCCTCCTAACACCCCATCTGCTGCTGCAGCACCAGAAAAATTCCTGTGCTCAGTTTTTTAAAATGTATTTGAAGAAACAGAAATTACCTGGAGGAACCCCAGAAACATATACTCTATGCAGATACTGCATTGCCACAAAGTGATTCACAATGGGGACGTCAATCAAGTCTTAAGGAAAAAAGCTCCCCATATTGGCAGTGGAGCAACAAAAAATCCTCAGTAATATTTTGTGTGGCCACCATTATTTTCCAGCACTGCCTTAACCCTCTTGGGCATGGAGTTCACCAGAGCTTCACAGGTTGCCACTGGAGTCCTATTCCACTCCTCCATGACGACATCACAGAGCTGGTGGATGTTAGAGACCTTGCACTCCTCCACCTTCCATTTGAGGATTCCCCACAGATGCTCAATAGGGTTTAGGTCTGGAGACATGGTTGGCCAGTCCATCACCTTTACCCTCATCTTCTTTAGGAAGGCAGTGGTCATCTTGGAGGTATGTTTGGGGTCGTTATCATGTTGGAATACTGCCCTGCGGCCTAGTTTTTGAAGGGAGGGGATGATGCGCTGCTTCAGTATGTCACAGTACATGTTGGCATTCATGGTTCCCTCAATGAACTGTAGCTCCCCAGTGCTGGCAGCACTCATGCAACCCCAGATCATGACACTTCCTCTACCATACTTGACTGTAGGCAAGGCACACTTGTCTTTGTACTCCTCACCTGGTTGCCGCCCCACACGTTTGACACCATCTGAACCAAATAAGTTTATCTTGGTCTCATCAGACCACAGGACATGGTTCCAGGAATCCATGTCCTTAGTCTGCTTGTCTTCAGCAAACTGTTCTTTATTGTGCATCATCTTTAGGAGAGGCTTCCTTCTGGGACGACAGCCATGCAGAGCAATTTGATGCAGTGTGCGGCGTATGGTCTGAGCACTGACAGGCTGACTACCCACCCCTTCAACCTCTGCAGCAATGACAACCTCTGGATATGACGCTGAGCACATGCACTCAACTTCTTTGGTTGGCCATGACGAGGCCTGTTCTGAGTGGAACTTGTCCTGTTAAATCGCTGTATGGTCTTGGCCACCATGCTGCAGCTCAGTTTCAGGGTCTTGGCAATCTTCTTATAGCCTAGGCCAGCCAGCATCGCGGGCATAGGTGAGGCTACAATAGTGGGCACAGGTGAGGCTGCAATCGTGGGCACAGGCAAGGCTACAATGGTGTGCACAGGTGAGACTACAATAGTGGGCTCAGGTGAGGCTACAATAGTGGGCACAGGTGAGGCTGCAATCATGAGCACAGATGAGACTACAATAGTGGGCATAGGTGAGGCTACAATAGTGGGCACAGGTGAGGCTGCAATCATTGCCACAGGTAAGGCTACAATGGTGGGCACAGGTGAGGCTACAATGGTGGGCACAGGTGAGGCTGCAATGGTGGGCACAGGTAAGGCTGCAATGATGGGCACAGGTGAGGCTGCACTAATGGGCACTGATAAAGTTGTTGTTAATATATATTTGTGTAACTTAATTCTGCATAAAACATCTAAGTCTCATTTCATGAGAATTTATGAGGGCGTGTATAGGGGCGAGATTAG
>BLSH010434173.1:590714-609574 GCA_018402905.1 Glandirana rugosa
AGAAGATACCTCTTCTCACTCGTCTATAGTTAAAAAAATAACGCTGGGTATACCCTTTTTAAACCTCGTGGTAATTTTAGTGATGTCTCGGAGGGGGACGTCAGATTTCGGGTTTTGTCCACAACCGTAACATTGTTCTAGTAGGTCCGATCGTCTTCGATTAGTCTTGTGTCTTACACCCTACGGACTGAAATGTGCGTGTATTTGAAATTACCGTAGGGTAAGAATCAGGAATCCCAAGTTATAACTCAATTACAAAAACGATAGAGAGACTAACCAAACAAAAAAAGTCGGATTACTACCGAATCAAGTGTGCTATTTGCATTTGGAATCTGTTGCTGTCAACTCTCAATATGAGATCCAAAGAGCTGTCACTATCAGTGAAGCAAGCCATCATTAGGCTGAAAAAAACAAACCAATCAGAGAGATAGCAAAAACATTAACTCAATATTGAACCCTAAGGACTAAGAATGGGATGCCATTAAAGTTTATGTGCGTGTAAAGTCAGGCATCCCACATTCTGTGTTCTGATTAGCTTCTGCTAGCCTGGATGATCTTGTTACAATGCCAACACCTGTTTTGGGCTTTAGACTGCAGGGGGAGGCTCTGTAGTGATTTTAATGGTGCTCCAAATTTTTCCCATATGGGTCGCAATAAAAAAATTGATATCTGCTCACTCTTCTCCATAGAAGAATGAAGAATCAAGACCCGTTCACTCTTCTCTATAGCCAAATGAAGGATGTGGACCTGCACAGTTTTTTCCATAGAAGAATGAAAAATCTGAACCAGCTCACTCTTCTCTGTAGCAGAGTGAAAGATTAGGAGCTGCCAATCTTCTCCATAGAACAATAAAAAACTGGGACCTACTCACTCTTCCCCATAGAAGAATGGAGAACAGGAACCTGCTCAATGTTCTCCATAGCTGACTGAAGGGTTGGAATCTGCTCCCTCTTCTGCATATTCATCTTATAAAAGCAATAAAGGATCTGGACCTGCACACTCCTCTCCATAGAAGAGTGAAGGATCTGGATATGCTCACTCTTATCCATAGAAGAATGAAGGATCAGGACCTGCTCACTCTACTTACATGAAACAAAAAAGGAACAGAACTGCATACTCTTCTCCATTATAGAGTGAAGGACATGGACCTGCATACTCCTTTCCATAGAAAAGCGAAGGAACTGGACTGCTTACTCTTCTCCATAGAAGAATGAAGGATCAGGGCATGCACACTCTACTTACAAAAACAAAAAAGGAACAGAACTGCATACTCTTCTCCATTATAGAGTGAAGGATATGGACCTGCATACTCCTTTCCGTAGAAAAGTGAAGGAACTGGACTGCTTACTCTTCTCCATAGAAGAATGAAGGATCAGGACCTGCACACTCCTCTCCATAGAAGAGTGAAGGATCTGGATATGCTCACTCTTATCCATAGAAGAATGACGGATCTGGACCTGCACACTCCTCTCCATAGAAGAGTGAAGGATCTGGATATGCTCACTCTTATCCATAGAAGAATGAAGGATCTGGACATGCACACTCCTCTCCATAGAAGAGTGAAGGATCTGGATATGCTCACTCTTATCCATAGAAGAAGGAAGGATCAGGACCTGCATACTCCTCTCCATAGAAGAGTGAAGGATCTGGATATGCTCACTCTTATCCATAGAAGAATGAAGGATCAGGACCTGCACACTCCTCTCCATAGAAGAATGAAGGATCAGGACCTGCTCACTCTACTTACAAAAACAAAAAAGGAACAGAACTGCATACTCTTCTCCATTATAGAGTGAAGGATATGGACCTGCATACTCCTTTCCATAGAAAAGTGAAGGATCTGGATATGCTCACTCTTATCCATAGAAGAAGGAAGGATCAGGGCCTGCACACTCTACTTACAAAAACAAAAATGGAACAGAACTGCATACTCTTCTCCATTATAGAGTGAAGGATATGGACCTGCATACTCCTCTCCATAGAAAAGTGAAGGAACTGGACTGCTTACTCTTCTCCATAGAACAATGAAGGATCAGGACCTGCTCATTCTTTTCCATAGAAGTGTGAAGAATCAGGACCTGCTCACTTTTCTTCATAAAAGAATGAAGAATCTTGACCTGCTTACACTTCTTTATAGATTGAGGGAACTGTGCCTATTAACTCTTCTCCATAGTTGAATGAATGATTGATTTGGACCTGCTAACAAGAACACTTCACAACAGGTAGAAAAATCCCCAATATGGGATAGCGAGAGCTAGAACGGCAAAAATTGCCTAGCAGTGCTCAAAATTGGAAGCATGTTCTACTTTTATTGAGTCATCCTCAGCCAGTCTTACGTTAGAGATACAGGGGCAACTTTTAAAAGCTAGTTAAAATCACTATTGTTCAGTAAGAGTAGCAATCACTCATTAATGGATAGAACAAATAGACCCCCTATGCTGTAAACTACATGAGAAGTATATCATAGCAATTAATCTCTGACAATTGCAGTGTTGTGCAATCCTGTGAGATGAATTGCTACTACGTGCTACCTGTATAACTCTATGCATGTGGAGCAATTTGTTCCATCTGCTTGGTGATCAGTTTGTAATCCTAAATCCCCATAATGGCAAGATAACCCAAAATTCAAACTCACATTTTTTTATATCTGTTTATAATCTTGTACCCCTTCATGTTGGGATTGGTGACTGATTTTTTTTTTACTCTCAGTGTAAATGCTGCTTTCTGTTCTCAGTCTGCAGTGCTCTGTGCTGGCAGAGCTGAGTAACAGCCACACCCCACAGCACAAGTGTCCCCACACTGATTTAGAGTTCATAAGAAAAAGGGGGCATATCCAAATAAGTCTTTTACTGAGTACTGATTATTGAATGCACTATATTCAATGCTAGTGCCTATTGAATTGCTGGCTCAAATTTAGATACCCTGGACAACTGTTGTAACAGAAAAGTGAATGTAAAACTATACGCATTTAGGTTGTGGGTACAATATCTATCAGACTGCATGTCTGCATTTCTGTTGGGCTTTGCTGTAAAAAAAACTTCTAGTTAACTGCTAACCAGTAGTCTATCATGAATGCTGCTGCCAGACTTATCTACCTTACCAACCATTCAGTATCTGCCACCTCTCTCTGCCAATCTCTAAATTGGCTTCTGATTACCCGGTGAATTATATTCAAAGTACTAACAACAATGTACAAAGCCGTTCACAATTCTGCCCCCAGCTACATCACCAATCTTGTCTCAAAATACTACCCCAAATTGTCCTCTCTAGTCACTTCAGTCCCGGAAGGATTTCCCACTTTAGGACCAGAGCAGTTTTTGCGATTTGGCACTACGTCGCTTTAACTGACAATTGTTGTACCCAAACAAAATTGGTGTCCACTTTTTCCCACAGATGGAGCTTTCTTTTGGCGGTATTTGATCACCTCTGCGTCACTTCTGATCACCGCTATAAACAAAAAAAGAGCGACAATTTTGAAAAAAAAAACAATATTTTTAACTTTTTGCTATAATACGTATCCCAAAAAAATATAAAAAAACTAATTTATTCATCAGTTTTGGCCAATATATATACTTCCTCAAATTTGTGGTTAAAAAAATCGCAATCAGCGTATATTGATTGGTTTTGCGCAAAAGTTGCTGCGTTTACAAACCATGAGTATTCATTTATGGCATTTTCACTTTTTTTTTTCCTAGTAACGGTAGCGATCTGCAATTTTTATCGGGACTGCGATATTGCGGCGGACAGATCGGACATTTATGACACTTTTTTGGGTCCATTGACATTTATACTGCGATCAGATCTAAAACAAGCCTCTGATTACTGTATGAATGTCCCTGGTAGGGAAGGGGTCAACATGCAGGGGCAATCAAGGGGTTAACTGTGTTCCCTAGGCGTGTTCTAGCTGTGTGGGGGCTGGGCTGGCAGGGGCATAACAGATCTAACTGATCCCGAGTACAGGGATTAGTAGATCTGTCATGCCCACTGACAGAATGGGGAACCGCCGTGTTTACATCGGCGGTTCCCGGCTCTTCCTATGTAGTAGGCGATTGTGGGTTGCCGGCGGACATTGAGTCTGCCCGACCCGCGGCCACACTGAGGTAGCGCACGGCGGGCACAAGTGCGTGCCGGCAGCGCTGCGCGCTTGCCCCCTAGCCACGCCCATGCGAGTGACCGTTTATAAATGGCGATTCGCGTTATGCTGCCACTCTGCAGCAGTAAATGTACGCGAGCCGGTCGTTAACCGGCTAGACTTTAGGCGCTTTTGCTGGGTTTTTGGCCAAAGCTCAACTCCATAAAAGTCTATGTATCCATGTACAGATAGGCTTTTAGCAGAGTTTAGGAGCTGCCATGTTTAGGTGAGGATAAACCTCCCTCTCCTGAATGTGAAAGAATCATGTTCAGGATTAGAACATTTTGACTGCGTGCCGCGGGAAAATGCTAAATGCGGCAAAATTGCACGAAAACGCTGTTTGCGCTTTTGCCACGGTTTCCCGCGCCCGCGGTCAGGAGCTGCCAGTGTACATGAAGCTTATGCAGTTACAATATTTTTCTCAGTATGAGGCAGCCAATATTATTGAATGCCTAAAAATGCATAAACATGCTTTCAGGACTCCATAGTCCCTCTTCAAGTGATCCATCATAAATCTGTACGGTTTAATAAGCAATATGGTGGAATGTCTGCATTTCTTTTTATCCATATCAGATTTTTTTTTACTTTAATTATCTTTGTTGACAGCTCACATTGTCAGTGTGGATTTATTAGGGTTACCTCCATTTTCTTGCCATGAATATATAAATATATAAATCTGGTTGAGCTGAAGATTATTTCATAGGAGGGTGGGGAGTAGCAATAGGCTTCACAATGAATTCGTTAGATTGTAGAGAATCCAAGTGCGCGCGTTCTCTCCATTTCCATAAATCATTCACTGCTACAAAGACAAAGAGGATCCTTCATTGTAACAGACACTTTCTGTGTTCAGGGACATGGGATGAGCGATCTATGAGGTCAAACCATAAGTGTCAAGGCAAGCGGGCCCTGCTGTGTGCATCATACTCTTCTATAGGGATGGAAAGCTCCACCATGACTGCACAACAGAACAAAAACAGAGACAAATTAATATAATCATATTATTTTACATGCTGAACGGACGCCTACATCCGCCTCCAGTACACGACTTCAATCGTTTTTACGTACACACATGTTCTTAATAATGATTTGGAGAGAATAGCTGACAAGAGGGATCAAGGGGCAATTGCCCTGCAGGCCAATGTTTTTTTACAAATTAGGGCCAGCAATCTGGCCTCTGGTGCTGCACATCCAGTAAATACAAGTAGGCAGAACTTAAAGAAAAGTAGCGACAAAGACGAAAAAACATATATCTGCCCATTCTCTATCACAGCCTTTCTCAACCTTTTCAACACAGGGGAACCCTTGAAATAAATTTCCAGTCTCAGGGAACTCCTGTTAAAAATTACTATATCTATAACTCCTGGCACACTATATTAACCAAAGCATTGGGACGCCTGCCTTTACAGGCACATGAACTTTAATGGCATCCCAGTCTTAGTCTGTAGGTTTCAATATTGCACTGACCCACCTTTTGCGGCTATAACAGCTTCAACTCTTCTGGAAAGGCTGCCCACAAGGTTTTGGAGTGTCTATGGGAAGGTTTGACCATTCTTCCAGAAGCATTTGTGAGGTCAGGCACTGATGTTGGATGAGAAGGCCTGGCTCACAGTCTCTGCTCTAATTCATCCCAAAGGGGTTCTATCAGGTTGAGGTTAGGACTCTGTGCAGGCCAGTCAAGTTCCTCCTCCCCAACTTACTCATCCATGTCTTTATGTACCTTGCTTTGTGCACTGGTCCAAATCATTTGGTGGAGGGGGATTATTGGTGGGGTTGTTTTTCAGGGGTTGGGCTTGGCCCTTATTTCCAGTGAAGGGAACTCTAAAGGCGTCAGCATACCAAGACATTTTGGACAATTTCATGCTCCCAACTTCGTGGGAAGAGTTTGGGGATGGCCCCTACCTGTTCCAACATGACTTCGCACCAGTGCAGAAAGCAAGGTTCATAAAGACATGGGTGAGTGAGTTTGGGGTAGAGGAAGTTGACTGGCCTGCACCTCAACCCGATAGAACACCTTTGGACTGAATTAGAGCGGAGACTGATAGCCAGGCCTTCTCATCCACATTAGTGCCTGACCTCACATATGCACTTCTGGAAGAATGGTCAAACATTCCCATAGACACTCCTAAACCTTGTGGACAGACTTCCCAGAAGAGTTGAAGCTGTTATAGCTGCAAAGGGTGGGCTAACTCAATACTGAACCCTATGGGCTAAGACTGGGATGCCATTAAAGTGCATGTGTGTGTAAAGGCAGGCGTTCCAATATTTTTGGTAATATAGTGTACATTAGTGTGATGGTCAGTGGGAAGAATGCTCCTTACACTTGTGGTAAATGGGAAGTAATACCCCCTTACAGATAGCTAAAATGATTAATATGGTCTATCTGAGGCAGAAATAGCTTGTTGCTCAAGGATCCCCAAGCAACCTCTGGAGGAACCCTGGTTGAAAAACCCTGCTCTATCGGCTACAGTTTACTGATTTCCACAGCTTGATGACATTTTGTTCCAGCACATACAAACTGGTCCCTGGTCATTGTTTTAATGATTCCCCCCATGCCCTATAACCTCGCAATAAGTATATTTTCCTGTCCTTGCTCCTTCCAGATCTTTGCTGTGTTGCTTGCTAAGAACCACGCAACTGCCCATGCAAAAGTCAATCGGCCAAGCACATTGAAGAATTTCCTACGGAGAGACTGTCTATTATACATCTCAAGTAAAGCTAACCTAAAAGTCTTGCCTAGATGAGTAAAAAGGTGCAGAAGGGCTGAGATACCTACCTTTCCTGAAGAAAATGCTGCTCCAGGCTCCCTCCATTACTGGCCACAGCTGTGAAGGCCTTAGCTGTCTTAGACAGCGCGAATTTTGACCGATTCCAGCTAAATCGGTTAGAGTTCAGCCCGTGGGTGGCCTATCAGCAAAAGTCAATGCCCCTTTGTCCAGATGATCAGTGGCCCTGTGTTCCTGTAAAAAAAAACAGTTGATTTTGAATTGCTTTTTGTTGAAGGAACCAGGTAGAAAATTGTTGGCTGAACAGCAACAGCATCCGATGCAATCATTGTGAAGGTATTCTGTCAGCCGCAGAAGCAGTGTGGATGGAGGAATATATAAGATGTCATTATTCATGCATGGCTAGTCTTACAAGTGTAAAAACTGCTGTTGGGAAGGATCACAGTTTAGATTGGCTGATCCTCTTCTTTCATAAGACTATATCTAACCAAGAACTGAAGTCTTTATCCCGGCCAGGAAACTTAAAGCGGAACAATGCAAAGTGTTTTCTGATTGGACGAGGTGGAGGGGGGATGACATTACAATCTCTACCTTGTCCAATCAGAGAATGCTTTGCACTCATTCAGAACACACAATGCATTCTCTGAATGGCTCCCATGCCTAGCGTCCAACCTCCACTTGGCATAGGATCCACGAAGCAAGTAGAGATCACTGGATTAGCAGTGTCTTCTTCAGTGATTTCTAGCTTTCATCAGGATCATCATCCAGGTATGTATATACATAAATACATTGGTCCTAGCTGGTAACTATAAAAAATCAGGGCTTTTTATTCTGTTTCAATTGTTTTAATTAAGATTTCGGGGATAGTAAAAGCAACACAAGCACTGTGCAGAGCAGGGAAAAATCCTTGCATGCTCTGTATAAACGATAAGAAATGGTACATAAATGGGGGGCACCAAAACAACAGAAAATCTTGGCAATTGGGATAGGTCTTCTCTAAAGGGCTTTTTTTCAGAAGGAATGTGGGGGGAACACAGTTCCAGCACCTCCAGCACTGAATGTATGTAATGGCATGGAGTGCTGGGGTGTGCTGGATGGTCCATTGATGCTGGTTACTGAGGGATCTATTGTCACTGGGGTGGAGGTCTATTGTGTGGGTAGGGGTCCATTGTTGCTGGTGGGGGATCTGTTATTGCTTGTGGGAAGGTCTTATGTTGCAAGGGGGGTCAATTGTTGTTGGAAGGGTTCTACAGTTGAGGGATGGGGCTTTTGTTGCTGGCTGCTAGAAGTTGTTTTGTTGCTGGCTGCTAGAATGTCTATTGAAGCTGGCTGCTGAGAGATGTCTTGTTAGTGGGGTCGATCTATTGTTGCTGAAGGGGTATTTTGTTGCAGGGAGTATAATATTATTGGGGGAGGGGAGTCTATTGTTCGTGGCTGCAGGGAATCTGTTTTATTGCTTTTCTTGTTAACATTAGCAACTTCCATACAAATTTAGAAGGTAGGGATCGCGCTGGACTGACTTGATTGCAGTGGAGTATTTAGGTTTTGTGCTGCCCTAGGCATGACTAAACTCATGCACCCCCCTAATTTAAATATGAGCCACCCTTTCCTGTCAAGGCCACACCCCTTCCCATTTAAGACCCGTCCTGAAATGTTGTAGTGGGGACACTAGTTCTGAGGGCCTTGGGGGATTGGAATAGATTTCCTTAAGAGATTTCCTCACACTTCCTGTTTGGCTATGGGGCAGCACAACAATTCATTGGTTGGGGCGCACCACCTGAGCCCCTTGGGATGCCCGAGTCCCCTACATGTGTATGGGCTGTACCCCTCTAATGGGGTCCTGCCGATATTATCATACTGACAGAAAGTGCAGCTGCTTTATGGGGGTGCCAGACTGGTTTGTCTCCTGGCCCAGTCCACCCCATAAGACTAAAACTGTAGTGCAAGCCGACGGTGACTCTTTTCGTGCTGCCCCCCTTCAAAGTGCCCCCTAGGCCTGGGCCTTGTTGGCCTAGGCCAAGATACAGCATTGCTTGATTGGTCACTGGTTTTAGACAAGGGGTCAGATGGGCCGGGTGGGAAAGTTTTTTTCCCGAGTTTGATGCCTGGCTGTTATGTGAATCATAGTGTGCCCTGTTGTGGGCCTGGGCTGCTACGTCAGAATGCAGCCAATGGTCGCTCCATAGTAATCAAAGGGGGTAAGGGTAAAGGAGCACCTAAACATGTAATAATTGAGAGATTAACCACTTTATTAAGGGTACAGGTGTTGAAAGAAAGCCAACATGTTTCGGGGGACCAAGGGCTCCCCCCTCCTCAGGGCTGCTATTTGTATGAAGAGCCTATTAGGGTCAATATGGGATCTGGATATCGTTATGATCCGACCGTCAAAAGAGACAGCCTCTCAAACCACAATTGATTGTCGAACCATAACCTAGGGCTTTACCTAAGGGCACCTGATGAAGAGGAGGGGCCTGGAGCGCTGGCGAGGGACCCCAGAAGAAGAGGATCTTCTGCATGTTTGTTATTTTTATGTAAAAAAAAAAAACAAAGCTTTATAATCACTTTAAATGATACTTTCTTCTATATTCTGGGAGTCGGATAGTGGGTAGGACCAAGGGATGGTGCTCAGAGGTGAGTAGGAGGCAGAGACAAGGGGTGATTCAAAAGGGGGGAGTACCTTCACCTATTCTCTGAGATAAAAAGCCCTGGTACAAACATACATTACCTGAAATACATTTTTAATGCTTCTGAAGCAACCTTACAGACGGAGAATGCCATTGCATGTTCCTAGGTACCAGTGTCTTCATAAAATATTAAAATGTGGGTACAGTGAACCCCCAGAGCATAAGACCACCGGATGCATGCTGTATGCAAAGAGCAGCTTTCTTATAGGAAAAGCTCACCCCTTCACAATGCATTGTGGGTTTCCTTTATTGGGTATATTGCTATATACAGAGTCTATATTTTAATAAAAAAAAAAAATATTAGTGTAGATTTATATTTTCCCACCTGGCCTAGGAAACCACTGGGAACCCAATACATGAAAGTCGACATCGTATTTAAAATAATATTAGCCTAATAAAAATGCCATCTCCGGAGATCAAAGAGGCCACTGTACACTTGTTCAGTTTCCTTATTTATTTTTTTTTTATTTTTCTTTAATTGAAGTTTCTTCCAAGGAAGTTCTACTGCTGGACAGCCTAGCTTGAACTGTCACGATCTGTCTTCCTTATCTGGCTAAGTTGTTATTCTATGGGCACTTTCATTGATTAAATTAAAATGTCACTCTGCAAATGGTCACCAAGGCCATCCATTTGTCACAGGGAAATGCCTTTAAAGAGGCCCTTTCATTAAATTCAAAGAAAAGCAAATGTGATAAATACAGGCAACCAGATAAAGATGCGATTTTCTGCCAAATTTTAATGGATTTTAATCATAAAGTTATTTGCATGATCACTATTTACTTTCAGATGACTAAAGCTGATTTAAGGTGAAGACATAGGTTGGAAGACTAAGTACTTGTCCCTACCGTGTTTCTGATCTGCCGTTTGAGATCCCTCAAAATTCTTGAACTTCCAAAACTTGTTCTGGGACAAGAAAGTTCTGAGCTGTCCCCTGTGACAGAGCTCAAGCCCAGTGATTGGCCCCTAAAGCACTAAGTTGTGGTAGGCAGAGGGGATGGTGACGTACCCCCCATAACCAGAAATACCATTTTTTTGGGGGAAGTACCAGGTCAAGCAGTGGAGAGCATGGATAAGTTGGGAGTTGGTAACCTACCTGAATTGCCACCCCTACTCCTTATCCAAACTGATCCTTACCCCTGTTCTGGAAATGTTATAAATAGGCAACTCCTATCATATTGATTATTGGTTCCAAATTATTAACTACTGCAGTAGGGAACAGATACAAAACATACACTCAGCATCCTTCCAAAATAACTGTTCTGTTTTATTTGATGCATTAGAAGTTATTTATACACATGATTACATAGGTATCACATTAGTATTACAATTATACTTTTTTGTCTGCAAGGGGCGTAACATAGGCAGGCTAATTCTAATCAGGACTCGAAAGAATGCAAACATTATTAGTGCCGTGTGCACAATGAGTGCAGTGTGCAAAACATAGTCAAACCATGCAAAAATAGAATACAGTTTTATACAGAATTTACAAATTTCGTTTACACCCCGCTATACTTACACCTCCCATCCCTCTGTTTTTTGATTTTTTTTTACTCTTCATCTCTTCATTTTCCTGGCACTCATCAATGTACACACAGTTTGCACTGAATGAGATACACGGCATGCATTGATTTGGATTACAGAACCTAAGATCCAACATTGTAATTGCATATCAACTATTATTATTATGACTGTTATCTCAAAGCTGCCTCACTTATCACTTTTTTATTGTCTACAGTGCCTTGAAAAAGTATTCACACCCCTTGACATTTTCCACATTTTGTCATGTTGCAACCAACGTAAATGTATTTTATTGGGATTTTATGTGATAGATCAACACAAAGTGGCTCATAATTGTGAAGTGGAAGGAAAATGATAAATGGTTTTCAAATTGTCTTTACAAATAAATATGTAAAAAGTGTTGCGTGCATTTGTATTCAGCCCCCACCCCCACCCCCCGAGTCAATACTTTGTGGAACCGCCTTTCACTGCAATTACAGCTTTAAGTCTTTTTTGGGGATGTCTCTACCAGCTTTGTACATCTAGAGAGGACATTTTTGCCCATTCTTCTTTGCAAAATACCCCAAGCTCTGTCAGATTGGATGGAGAGCGTCTGTGAACAGCAATTTTCAAGTCTTGCCACAGATTCTCAATTGGGTTTAGGTCTGGACTTTGAGTGAGCATCTCCAGTCTCTTTTTTTTTTTGCAGACTCTAACAAGTTTTCTTCTAAGATTGCCCTGTATTTGGCTCCATCCATCTTCCCATCAACTCTCGACCAGCTTTCCTGTTTCTGCTGAAGAAAAGCATCCCCACAACATGAAACTGCCAGCACCATGTTTCACGGTGGGGATGGTGTGATCAGGGTGATGTGCAGTGTTAGTTTTCCATCACACATAGCGTTTTGCTTTTAGGCCAAAAAGTTCAATTTTGGTCTCATCTGACCAGAGCACCTTCTTCCACATGTTTTCTGTGTCCCCCACATGGCTTCTCACAAACTGCAAATGGGACTTCTTATGGCTTTCTGTCAACAATGACTTTCTTCTTGCCACTCTTCCATAAAGGCCAAATTTGTGGAGTGCAGGACTAATAATTGTCCCATGAACAGATTCTCCCACCTGAGCTGTGGATCTCTGCAGCTCCTCCAGAGCCCTTGTGGCTGCTTCTCTGATTAATGTTCTCCTTGCCCGGCCTGTCAGTGACCACGTCTTGGTAGGTTTGCAGTTGTGCCATACTCTTTCCATTTTCAGATAATGGATTGAACAGAGCTCCATGAGATGTTCAAAGCTTGGGATATTTTTTTATAACCTAACCCTGCTTTAAACTTCTCCACAACTTTATCCCTGAGCTGTCTTACGTGTTCCTTGGCCTTTATGATGCTGTTTGTTCACTAAGGTTCTCTAACAAACCTCTGAGGGCTTCACAGAACAGCTGTATTTATACTGAGATTAAATTACCCACAGGTGGACTCTATTTACTAATTAGCTGACTTCTGAAGGCTATTGGTTCCACTACATTTTAGTTAGGGGTATCAGAGTAAAGGGGGCCGAATACAAATGCACACCATACTTTTCCCATATTTATTTGTGAAAAAAATATTGAAAACCATTTATCATTTTCCTTCCACTTCACAATTATGTGCCACTTTGTGTTGGTCTGTCAACACATTTACGTTTTTGGTTGTAACGTGGCAAAATGTGGGAAATTTCAAGGGGTATGAATACTTTTTCAAGGCACTGTATATACAGGTGCATCTCATAAAATTAGAATATAATCAAAAAGTTAATTTATTTCAGTAATTCAATTAAAAAAATGAAACACATATATTTTATATACAGTATTTCACAGAAGTGAGTGCACCCCTCACATTTTTGTAAATATTTTATTCTATCTTTTCATGTGACAACACTGAAGAAATGACACTTTGCTACAATGTAAAGTAGTGAGTGTACAGCTTGTATAACAGTGTAAATTTGCTGTCCCCTCAAAATAACTCAACACACAGCCATTAATGTCTAAACTGCTGGCAACAAAAGTGAGTACACCCCTAAGTGGAAATGTCCAAATTGGTCCCAAAGTGTCAATATTTTGTGTGGCCACCATTATTTTCCAGCACTGCCTCAACCCTCTTGGGCATGGAGTCACCAGAGCTTCACAGGTTGTCACTTGAGTCCTCTTCCACCCCTCCATGACGACATCACAGAGCTGGTGAATGTTAGAGACCTTGCACTCTTTCACCTTCCATTTGAGGATGCCCCACAGATGCTCAATAGGGTTTAGGTCTGGAGACATGCTTGACCAGTCCATTACCTTTACCCTCAGCTTCTTTAGCAAGACAGTGGTCATCTTTGAGGTGTGTTTGGGGTCGTTATCATGATGGAATACTGCCCTGCGGCCCAGTCTCCAAAGGGCAGGGGATGATGCTCTGCTTCAGTATGTCACAGTACATGTTGGCATTCATGGTTCCCTCAATGAACTGTAGCTCCCCAGTGTCGGCAGCAGTCATGCAGCCCCAGACCATGACACTCCCACCACCATGCTTGACTGTAGGTAAGACACACTTGTCTTTGTACTCCTCACCTGGTTGCTGCCACACACGCTTGACGCCATCTGAACCAAATAAGTTTATCTTGGTCTCATCAGACCACAGGGCATGGTTCCAGTAATCCATGTCCTTAGTCTGCTTGTCTTCAGCAAACTGTTTTCTGGCTTTCTTGTGCATCATCTTTAAAAGAGGCTTCCTTCTGGGATGACAGCCATGCAGACCAATTTGATGAAGTGTGCAGCATAAGGTCTGAGCACTGACATGCTGACCCCCCCACCCCTTCAACCTCTGCAGCAATGCTGGCAGCACTCATACGTCTATCTCCCAAAGACAACCTCTGGATATGACGCTGAGCACGTGCATTCAACTTCTTTGGTCGACCATGGCGAGGCCTGTTCTGAGTGGAACCTCTCCTGTTAAACCGCTGTATGGTCTTGGCCACCATGTTGCAGCTCAGTTTCAGGGTCTTGGCAATCTTCTGGCAGTGTTGCAGAGTCCAGCAAACGGGGAGCGTGCTGGCAGTGTGCAGAGCCTGGCTTGCGGAGAGCATGCTGGAGTGTGCAGAGACCACCGAGCAGGAGCATGCTCTCCGTGCTCCAGTGACATCCTCCTTCTCCTCCGAGATAAGTCGTCCAATAGGATCGTCTGTCTTCTCCGCCAATCAGGAAACCGGTAACATACTGGGGCTTCCTGATTGGCTGAGTGCAGTTCCCAATGAGAAAGGCAAATGTTCATTTGCCATTCTAAGGGCTTGTGGCGGCACGCTGGGCGCCACAAGCCACACTTTAATAAAGCCAATTAGAGCCTACGGCTCTAATGAGATGCTTCATGGACACCCCCCGCCGCGGTAATTCATGCAGCCCGCGCCACAAAGGGGCCAGCCGCATGAATGGTGGGGTGGTCACGGGCGGGGACAGAGGAGGTGGCTGGAGGGAGGGGGTGGAAAGGGGGTTCCACTGAGAGTCCGTGATGATTTGGGGAGCCATGGCATCTGCTGCGAGCCACTGAGAACCTGTGCCGTCCACTCCCACCCCCTCCACAGCCCAGCACTCCAGAAAGCACGGGGGGGGGTGGGCAGGGAGCCAGTGACTGACAGCCATCCCGGCCATCTACCCAAGTTATAACAATACAGCTGGGCAGGCCTGTACACATGCCACAGAAGTGCCATTTTTAACTTGGAGTGCAAAGTTTTGGTAGGCAGCACTGCCTGTCAAACTTGGCCAATAGGCCTACACTGCAACCCTTAGCTGAATGCTCGGCTTGCAGTTGCGCCGTGGTCCCACAATGTAAAATTGCTGTTGGGAAATTTAAAGATAAAAGTTAAAAAAAAAACAAGCAGGCAGCTGTAGTACCACCTGTCAACCACTGCTATACCACCTCGTATCACTTTTCAGAGGGCAGTAAGCAGAACCAGCAATGTGAAAGAAGCCTACATGTTAGAATCTGACTATAAGCTGTTTGTTCAATCAACTTTAGATTTACCAAAACTGTGTCATAAGAGCACCTACCTAATCTATCCAAACAACGTTTATCATATCAAGGCAGGTCCTTGCACTACTAAAGTAGGCCATAGATTACACAACTTTCTTTCCATCGACCACAGTCAGTGCTGATGGGGGGAATTCCCCCCTCTGCACTATTGTATTCTGAGAGCAGGAGGTTTCCCCGCTGTCAGAATTAAATGATCAGTCCTAGCGGCTATAGACGCCGGCAGTGATCGCACGAGAAAAAAATATAGATCGACTTTAGTACAACCAGCTGAACCGGCTGAATTTCAATCTGTCTATGGCCAGCCATATCCAGGTCAGATTGTAACACTCAGAATCTAGTAGAAACATCTTTAGCTGAGTCCTCACAGATATCAGTGTAGACCTTTAGTCATGCAAATAGACTGAAACCCGAAGTGTGTATCTGATTCCCTGTAACGGCACAATACACATTTCAGGACAGGCACAGACAATGAAGAAAGCTAAAGAGGAACTCAGCCCTTTCTATGTTTAATTGATATTCTCCATTGTATGCTAATGATTTGTCCCACATGCTGTTCACCAAACTGTCCTGCTTTGCAGGAATTAAAGAGACATTTATATATTGTATGCGTGTTTCACAGAAGGCAATACAAGGGAAGTCCCTTGTGGGTCCCTCCTGTCAACTGCCACTCAGCAGCAGCTGAAAAATGTAAAAAATGTTCAACAATTCAGCATCTGCAGCAAATCCCAGTGTCTGGTTTGGGGGAGAGTGCCCCCAATTCAGAGATTGTTGCATTACCATCCCCCGTGTGGCAATTTGTTTAACCTCTTGCTTACTGGGCACTTAAACCCCCATCCTGCCCAGACCAATTTTAGGCTTTCGGCGATGTCGCATTTTGAATGACAATTGCGCGGTCGTGCGACGTTATACCCAAACAAAATTTTTATCATTTTTTTCCCACAAATAGAGCTTTCTTTCGGTGGTATTTGATCACCTCTATGGTTTTTATTTTTTGTGTTATAAACAAACAAAGAGCGACAATTTTGAAAAAAGAACAATATTTTTTATTTTTTGCTATAATACAAATGCAAAAAAAATATTTAAAAATTTGCAATCAGTGTATATTGATTGGTTTGCGCAAAAGTTATTGCGTCTACAAACTGGGAATTGATTTATAGCGTTTTTATTATTATTTTTCTTTTTTACTAGTAATGGCGGCGATCTGCGCTTTTTTATCGGGACCTTGATATTGGGGCGGACATGTCGGACATTTTTGACACTTTTTTGGGACCAATGACATTTATACAGCAATCAGAAATTTAAATGTCCACTGATTACTGCATGTCATTGGTAGGGAAGGGGTTAATACTAAGGGGCCAGTGAAGGGGTTAAATGTGTTCCCTGTATGTGTTCTAACTGTGAGGGGGCGGGGCTGGCAGGAACATAACAGATCTAACTGATCCCAGTGACAGGGATCAGTAGATCTGCTATGTCCCCTCTCACAGAACGGAGAACTGCCATGTTTACATCGGCGGTTCCCCGTTCTGCTGCTCTGACAGGCGATCGCGGGTCACGAGCGGACATCGAGTCCGCCGGACCCGCGGGCATGCCCACGCAGCATGCGGCGGCCGCGCACGCCACCACCGCCTGTGAGTGCGTGCCGGGAGCGTGCAAAGAGGTGGACATCCATGGACGTCGCCCTGGCAATTGAGATCCATGCTGTAGCCGTCTTTTGGCTCTGGAGAGGTTAAAGACCAAAATAGCTGCCAACCCTACACTATATTGTCAAAAGCATTGGGACGCCTGCCTTTACACGCACATAAACTTTATTGGCATCCCAGTCTTAAGCCCCGTACACACTATTCGATTTTCTGTAGGCTTTTGCCTTCAAATTTACCAAAAACATATAATATGAGGTCAAACCTTAATCAGGCAGGCCCTTGCACTACATGGTTTTGTTAAATCTGAAGACAAAAGTCTACAGAAAATCTAATAGTGTGTATGGGGTCTTAGCCCGTAGGGTTCAATATTGAGTTGGCCCCACCCTTTCCACCTATAACAGCCTTCTGGGAAGGCTGTCCACAAGGTTTAGGAGTGTCTATGGGAATGTTTGACCATTCTTCCAGAAGCACATTTGTGAGGTCAGGCACTGATGTTGGACGAGAAGGCCTGCCTCACAGTCTCCGCTCTAATTCATTCCAAAGGTGTTCTATCAGGTTGCGGTCAGGACTCTGTGCAGGCCAGTGAAGTTCCCCCACCCTAAACTCGCTCATCCATGTCTTTATGGACCTTGCTTTGTGCACTGGTGTGCAGTCATGTTGGAACAGGAAGGGGCCATCCCCAAACTGTTCCCACAAAGTTGGGAGCATGATATTGTCCAAAATGTCTTGGTATGCTGAAGCCTTAAGAGTTCCCTTCACTGGAACTAAGGGGCCAAGCCCAACCCCTGATAAACAACCCCACACCATAATCCCCCCTCCACCAAATGATTTGGACCAGTGCACAAAGCAAGGTCCATAAAGACATGGATGAGCGTGTTTGGGGTGGAGAAACTTGACTGGCCTGCACAGAGTCCTGAACCTCAACACGATGGAACACCTTTGGGATGAATTAGAGCGGAGACTACAAGCCAGGCCTTCTCGTCCACATCAGTACCTGATCTCACAAATGCGCTTCTGGAAGAATGGTCAAACATTCCCATAGACACTCCTAAACCTTGTGGACAGCCTTCCCAGATGAGTTGAAGCTGTTATAGCTGCAAAGGGTGGGACAACTCAATATTGAACCCTACAGACTAAGACTGGGATGCCAAGTTCATGTGCGTGTAAAGGCAGGTGTCCCAATACTTTTGACAATATACATGTACAGGGATTTCCTAACAGCCAGGACAGTGCTTACCCTAATGGCACTCGTGGGATTGTGCCTAGGGGATCCGGGATAAAATTAACTAATCATAATAAATTGTAATAACTTTTTTTAACTATTTTGTTGCATTCTTTATTGGCCTCATCTGAATATTCCAAAATTAGGAAAAGAACTAGGAGGGAGGGGGAGGGAGCAAGGGGTAATAAGAGGATTCAGAAGGCTCTTTACAGTTCAGGAAACATGAAATGGGGCAGCGCTTGTATAACAGGTGCAGCATAATGTCTAAATACAGGCATAGCAATAACCGGACATCTGCAGAGTGGTACAAAGAGTGGGAATGTGTGCCAGGACCAGGAAGATGAAGGGCACTAAATTAAGAAGAGAAAACAGAGAAAGGATGGTTCATTTATTTATTAATTACATGGATTTATATATCGCAGACAATTTACACAGCGCTTTACATTGTACAGTCACATCAGTCCCTACTCTCAAGGAGCTTACAATCTAATGTCCCTATCTCACATTCATACATGCCAGGGCCAATATAGACAGGAGACAAATAACCCACCAGCATGTCATGGAGTGTGGGAGGAAACCGGAGGACCTGGGGGAAAGCAAAAAAAGCATGGGGAGAACGTGAACACTTCCCGCAGATGGTGCGCTTGTTGGAATTGGAACTGAAGACCCCAATGCTGCTACACAGAGGGGCCAACTATGGGAAGAGGAGAAGAGAGAGGCAGAGGACAGCATGGAGAGAGGAGAGATAGAGAAGGAAGAGGAGAGTAGAGAGGGGAGAAAAAGGGTTGGGGAGGGGGGAGAGAAGAGAGGATAGAGAGGAGAGAGGAGCGAGGGGAGAGACGGGAGAGAGGGGAAGGAGGAGGAGAGGAGGCAGAGAGAGAGAGAGAAGAGAGAAAAGGAGAGGAGAAGGAGTGGGAGAGGGAGGGGT
>BLSH010434187.1:0-15398 GCA_018402905.1 Glandirana rugosa
AAATGCACGATTCTGCATGTGAGTGCGATGCTCCGTCATATAAGGTTCAGGTCAGATTTCTGGGTCGTTGAGGTGCATGCCAACCCATTCACTGTGGGATGTTAAGTGCGGCCTTTATGTTCTTTAATGCCTGGTATTTGTCTCGGCTTCTCCATCATGTGACTTTCATAGTGGTTAGGAGCAGGAGGTCGCCCCTCTGGCTCCCAATCAGAAGCCGAGACTGAGAGCTGTCAGTGACAGGTTGGCTGGTGTGCTGGGAGAGGGCAGTGAGCACTCTCAGCACACAACCTCAGGCCGGCATGGATGCGATATTGTGGCGGCTTGACCTAAAAGCCCCACTATTCTTGATGCCACATATATGCCTTATGCGGTTGGCCACTGGTTAACACACCACACATCAGTGGTTAGGAGTGAACCTCACATAGGACTTTGCACAACTTTTGTTTTGTGCACCTGTAATGCATTTAGCTGCTATAATCTATAAGTCCAGTTGCATTTGCCGCCTCCTCACTGCAGGGTAAAACTGACTTCTGCCTGAATGCTAAAACTGGGCATTTAGCATGCAAGCAGTGAGAATGAACACTTAGTGGTGTATTTATAATTCACATAGCAATTCACCCAGTGAAAATGCACCTACATTCATTCTGTGTGAATTGGATTTAAAAAATAATGTTAATGGGCTATTTCCCTTTGCTCATTTTAAAAGAAAACTATTGCATTTCGCCCACTAGATTCAGTATCATAGGAAGTTTAATAATATTTTTACCCTATTCACACAGATCAAATGTACATGCACTTTCACTGGGTGAATAGTTTTATAAATACACACCCCTAAAAGTAGATGTAAACCTCATTGTTTACCATAAAATTACTGACTTTTTAAATAAAATACTTGTTTTTTTACCTACTATTCCTGCAAGCATTTCCTCTCTACATACATAATGAGATATGGAGCGAGGAAGTTTGGATCAGCTGCACCCCCACACACAGTTGTAATGAAATGTCTTTATTAAAGTTCATAAAAGCAATCAATGGGTACAGGCAGGGGAAGAGCAGGTAGGTTGACGCGTTTCACACTATAAAAGTGCATAACCACACAATGCAAACACAATATGCCTTCTTATATCAGGTAGATCCCATAACAAATCAGGTGTATACCATTAGATGGATGTCAGGCCTCCTGGGGTCAGGTGACAGATGCACACCGCTAAGGTTGTGAATCGCACCACTAAGGTTGTGGACCTAGTAGCCGACTACTGCTAATGAGCTCCGACTGGTACGGGAAGACTAGCCCCTGGAGCACAGACACAAACACAGGGAGCTAGTTCATCGGTTTCCCTAAGGTGTGGAGTCTAAGAGCCAGTCGGTATTCGCCAGAGCCTCCGGCGGTGAGGATGGATTTGGCTGCAACTGGATCCAGGTCACGACCCCCGGGGTCCCCTAACTCACGCTCGGCTGGCTACAGGTGGAAGAGAGGAAGCAGCAGCGCAGGAACGGCAAAGGATAGTCAGTGGCCTCGCAAAGGGTCTGGGCCACCAGCAGACAGCAGAAGCAGGGAATAAGCCGAAGATCGGGGTATCAGGCAGGCAGGGATAAACAGTACAAGCCAAAGATACGTAACCAGAAATAGAGCATACGACAGGAATGACCACACACAAAGCCAAACACACACATCATTGATCGGCAAGGAGGCTTGCAGCACTTGGTCTTACATGGTGTTTCCTTAATTGGAGGCTGGGGTGGAGTTCACTGAGAGATTACTTAGCCCACAGGTGGTGATGTGCACGGCCTCTAGCCTGACACAATCAAAGGTGAGCAAACAGACAGGACATGAATGTACTATGGGTTCATGACAGGTGTACTCACTTTTGTGAGATACTGTACATAACACGGTGATATTAGCAGCTAACCTGAGAAAGTAGCAGATCCCTAAATCTATGGGCAGGTGGATAGATATAGGGGTCTCTGTTTCATCATTTTACCTCCAATCCATCATGTTTAGGTTAAAAAAAAAAAAAGGAAAACAGATATAGACCTGACAAGCCAACTGTTGGCTGTCAGGTAGAAGTGATTTGAGTGGCTGTAGAGCTGCTTGATAGCTTCTGTGCACCCCGATACATTTGCAACCCCTCCTCCACGAGTTTCCCAGGCTCCATTGTACCACCTGCAGATTTTAACGTCAGATTTTTATTGGGTATACATTTTTTGCAAAATCTTTTGAAAAATGTGGGAAAAAATTTAAGTGTTTGGGGTTTTTTTTAATTGCACAAAGTAAATTCATAAGATAACATAATAATTCCTTCACAGTATGGGGATACCACATCTGAGACATGTTTTTGGAGCCTAGTCACATTGAGAAGCCCAAAATGCTCCATAATAATCCAAGGAGCGCCTTCAGGAATGCAAGGGGCATAAATCACACTAATCTAATTTCCTGACTACCTATCACTTTTTGGAGGCCCTGGAGTGCCAGGACAGTAGAAACAACCACAAAATACAGTCCAGTTCTGGAGACCACACTTACAAAAAGATATTGATAAGATAGAACGAGTTCAGAGACGGGTAACAAAAATGGTGAAAGGTCTGGGGGATAAAACATATCAAGAGCGACTTCAGGAACCTAATATGTACAGTCTGGAGGAAAGAAGGGAGAGGGGAGACATTGATTGAAACCTTTAAATACATCAAGGGGGTGAATAAGGTTCAGGAGGGCAGTCTTTTCAACATGAAACCAAAATCAAGAACAAGGGGACCTCAAACTAACTGGAGGGAAGTTCAAAACTAATCTTAGAAAGTATTATTTTACTGAAAGGGTGGTTGATGATTGGAATAAACTACCAACAGAGGTTGTGAGACAGTCAACAGTAAATGGCTTCAAACATGCTTGGGATAAACATAAATCTATAGTCAGACAACAAGGTTAAAAAAAAAAAAATTAAAAATAAATAAATAAATAAAAATGGGCAGACTCGATGGACTACTCAGTCTTTCTGCCATCACTTTTTAATGTTTCTATGTTTCAAAATGACCACATTTTGAAAATCAAACACCCAAAAGTATTTTTGAAGGCATGGTAAGTCTTTTAGATCTTTCATTTTTTGGCACAGATTTTTGGGAATTGAAGAAAGAAAATTATCTTTTTATACAAAGATATTGATAATTAAGATATTTCTAACATACAGCATGGGGATACTTTGAATTGCATCCCAAAATAGATTCTATGATATATGTGAGGATACCACATATAGGAGATTTTTGTTTTACACAGCCCAGCCAAATAGCAGGGGCCCAAAATCCAAGTAGCACCTCCAAGCGGTATACATTGTGGATCTAATTTCCTGGCTACCTATCACAATTTTGGTGGCTTTGGAGTACCAGGACAGTAGAAACACCCACAAAATGGGAGTGTATATTTTTTTACAGGGAGAAATAAAATTAACAAACGGTTCAAATATCTCTTTAGATTTGTTGTGAATCAAGGCTAATAACATGAAAAATGTGTTATTTAGTATCATTGTGACTGTAGAATGTAATAAAGAAGCAAAATCCATGCCATTGTCCTTTCGTGTTGGTGTGTCTCAAGGCAGCAACCAAAAGTTTATCATGCAAAAAGTTACCTAGCCGAAGTGAACGTGTGACACAACACCGACACGCGTCGGAAATTATTTTGCTGTAACAAGTAAAAATAATAAATCGAATAACTTATTTAGGCTGCGGCTGTTTTGTGTCTCCGGTAAACAAGGATTTGATTAGAAATGAGTGAAATTTGGATGGGAACTTATTTTGAAAAACAATGTCAGTCATTTGTGCTTTGAGACAAGCCATTATCTCCATGTTCCTCTGCTAACAAAATTAAATTATATGAAAAGGGTCTTAATGTGACTTTAATTTCAATTATGCAAAGTGCTCTGTAAGAATTAGTAATTATTAAAAACGCAAAAAATGCAAATTAAATTCTGGAATAATTGCACAATACATAAAAGTTTACAGGGAGAGAAGGCAAATGATGAAGAACAACGTCCAATCTACATTAATAATAAAAAAAAAAAAAATGTCTTGTGCAATAAACAGATTTGTTTTCCAATAATTGTTTTGGGATAAGAACGTTTATAAACTCATTTAAAAAATAACCCCCTACCACGCAACGTATCTGAAATACTGAATACATTTTCCCAGTTGGTCATTATTGTTCCTCCATGATAAGGATGCCAAGAGTGCAAATGTATAAACTTGAACGCTCAGCCGGTACAGCTCTGCCATCGCCATAACAAGCCATAACATAACTTTAAAGTGGGTGCAATATATTAGGCAGCAAGTGAACATGTTGTCCCTGAAGTTGATGCTTCCAAAGCAGACAAAATGGGCAAGTGTAAAGTTTTGAGTAACTTTGACAAGAGTCAAATTGTACAGTGCCTTGAAAAATTATTAATACCTCACTTTTGTCACGTTACAACCAAAAACGTAAATTTATTTTATTAAGATTTTATGTGATGGACCAACACAAAGTGGCGCATAATTGTGAAGTGGAAGGAAAATGATAAAATTGTTTTCAAATTTTTTTACAAATAATATGTGAAAAGTGTGCGCTGGCATTTGTATTCAGAACCCCCCCCCAGAGTCAATACTTTGTAGAATTGCCTTTCCCTGCAATTACAGCTGCAAGTCTTTCTGGGGAAGTCTCTACCAGCTTTGCCCATCTAGAGAGGACATTTTTGTCCATTCTTCTTTGCAAAATAGCTCAAGCTCTGTCAGATTGGATGGGGAGCGTTTGCTTTTAGGCCAAAGAGTTATATTTTGGTCTCATCTGACCAGAGCACCTTCTTCCACATGTTTGCTGTGTTCCCCACATGGCTTCTCGCAAACTGCAAACTGTACTTCTTATGGCTTTCTTCCTGCCACTCTTCCATAAAGGGCAGATTTGTGGAATGCATGACTAATAGTTGTCCTGTGGACAGATTCTCCCACCTGAGCTGTGGATCTCTGCAGCTCCTCCAGAGTTACCATGGGCCTCTTGGCTGCTTCTTTGATGAATGCTCTCCTTGCCCGGCCTGTCAGTTTAGGTGGACGGCCATGTCTTGGTAAGTTTGTAGTTGTGCCATACTCTTTCCATGTTTAGATGATGGATTGAATAGCGCTATGTGAGATGTTCAAAGCTTGGACTATTTTTTATAACCGAACCCTGCTTTAAACTTCTCCACAACTTTATCCCTGACCTGTCTGGTGTGTTCTTTGGCCTTCATGATGCTGTTTGTTCACTAAGGCTCTCTAACAAACCTCTGAGGGCTTCACAGAACATTTGTATTTATACAGAGATTAAATTACACACAGGTGGACTCTATTTACTAATTGGGTGACTTCTGAAGGCAATTGGTTCCACTAGAAAAATGTTGAAAACCATTTTTCATTTTCCTTCCACTTCACAATTATGTGCCACTTTGTGTTGGTCTATCACATAAAATCTCAGTGTAACCAATGGCCCCCTTAGGGGTGTCTGAGTGTTGTAGTTCACCTGATCACACTGCCCTCAATCACACTTTTCCGCACATCCGGAGTCACAGAACAGGCTGGCACACTTCTGTATTTGAGACCGACTATATACACTCGCCAGTATGTACATCTCTCCATCTTCCTCCAGAACATCACTTGCTGACCTTTGCACTTCTTGTACTTCTCTCCTGCACATTACTTGTTCCAGGCCCAGAAGGAAATTCACTAGGCCTTCTCCATTCCTTCAGCCTGTCTAGCACATGGTAAGGCTTGCCATGCTGTGCCAGGGCCTCCGAACCACCCATTACAGGTAGGGACAGTTGGTCCCTTAATGTGTAGGTACACTGATGTGCTAGCCGGCCTGATGGACTACTATTCCCAGCCCACCCTCTTGCTGCAGGAACTGTCAGTCAATCTAGCTGCATTGGCCTTCTCCACTACCACAGCAACATAGGGTTCCCATACTGGCTTCTGCTTCCTTCCCAGACTGTCTCTCACCCCCAATACACTCCGGCATGCCTCTAACAGTTTCCCAGGGTATGTTTCTCACTGACATCCTGACACCTGTAGTTCCACACTGAAGATCTCTCCCGGATAGTGCTCTCTCCTGCTGTCCTTTCTGCTCTGCCTTGTGCCTGCCTCCAAGATTTCTTGATCAATTTTCCTATCGCACTCCTTCCTGGCAATAAAGGCTCTCACGTAATAGGGTGCTGTAACGAAATCCAGCTGGGTACTGGAGATTGTCATGCAAGTGTATATATTCGTCAGCACACCATGGATCCTTGTCCAAAATTTTCTTTTATTGAGAAGATCACATCACAGCAAACTGCAACGTTTCGGAGCCGCGCAGGGCCCCTTCATCAGGCATCTCCTCCTGGCCACACCCGAGCACTCCAGACTGGGGGCTTCCCCTGGCCACGACAGCCCACACTACTTCACTCCCAGCTCTCTGTCCAAAAAATACCAGAACCTTCAGGAAAGAAGTGGGGGGTCCTGATGACACCATACCTGAGCCACTCCCAGCCCAGAATCTTAAACAATAGGCCTGCGCTCTTTTACCTCACCTACCAAAAAGCTCTCACTGCACCTACACTACGCTACACTCACCCCCCCCCCCCACCAAACCTCAGCTGGTCCCCAACTGAGAAAATTGAAAGTGGCTCCTGGGCCCAGGGGCAGGGCATCACATGATCTAAAAATGGGAAGGGGAAAAATGGAACAAACTTGGATGGGGACTGTACAAATAAATAAGTACAAAAATATAGATTGGATCTCTTTGGCTATTTACATCTGTAATTCACTATCCTAACTACTGTCCCTAGTACTAACAGCATGTAAATACATCAATATACATTCCCTGAGCCGGAGCACTTCTCCCGAGAGAAAAGCACTCCCCTCAGACAGTTGTAGAAGTAAGTGTCCTCTTGACTCTCACCGGATGGGGATGAGCAGCCGCTCCATCCCAGGGATCCTAAGAGAAGATAAAAACAACTAAACTATAACTAACTAAATAACAACTGGTTCCTGGGAAGGGGTTATAAGCCTCCCAGCAGAACCACCACACAGCACATATCAACAGTCTCTTTCTTTTTGTTTTCTTTTTCCTGCCTGCCCTGTCAGTCGGGGGGAGGGGGGGTTAGAATCCTACTGCAGAGGCAGAAAAAGGGGAAAAGGCATTTGAAAGGAAAAAAAATATAGTTCCTCTTTAAATTTCATGATGGGAGGGAGGGGAGGGAGGGCCCTCCCTGGGCAACAGGCTTCAAAAAGGGAAAATAAACTGGACAAATCTTACCCCAGTGTCCTTTCAACGGGCAAGTCTCTTGCACTGGGCACAGGATGGCAGGCTGACTTGTAAACACAGTTCAATGAGCAAATCACATAGTCTTTTCCTGGTTCAATCCTTGGCAATAGCAAAAACAGTCACATTTCCTTGGCTCAGTTCACTCCTGTTGCTAGAGGTAACGACTGACAGAATTACGTGAAACAGGTGAATCCTGGATACGTACCCCCAAATGTAGCCAATGGCCCACTTAGGGGTGGCTGAGTGTTGTGGTTCACCTGATCACACTGCCCTCAATCACACTTTTCCGCACATCCGGAGTCACAGAACAGGCTGGTACTTTGTTTTGGTTTTGTTTATTAGGGGAAATGAACTTGGATGGGGTAGGGATGATTATGGGATGCCCAAAAATTGAACAGTTCTGTACATGAGACCGACTATATACACTCGCCAGTATATACTTCTCTCCATCTTCCTCCAGAACATCACTTGCTGACCGTTACACTCCTTTTACTTCTCTCCTGCACATCACTTGTTCCAGGCCCAGAAGGAAATTCACTAGGCCTTCTCCATTCCTTCAGCCTGTCTAGCACATGGTGAGGTCTGCCATGCTGTGTGCAGGGCCTCCGAACCACCCATTACAGGTAGGGACAGTTGGTTCCTTAGTGTGTAGGTACACTGATGTAATACTATTCCCAGCCCATCCTCTTGCTCCAGGCCCTGTCAGCCACTCCAGCTGCGCTGGCCTTCTCCACTACCACAGCAACATAGGGATCCCATACTGGCTTCTGCATCCTTCCCAGACTGTCTCTCACCCCAATCTGCTCTGGAATGCCTCTAACAGTTTCCCAGGGTATGTTGCTCGCCGACATCCTGACACCTGTATTTCCACACTGAAGATCTCTCCGGAATAGTGATCTCTCCTGCTGTCCTTTCCACTCTGCCTTGTGCCAGCCATCCAAGATCTCTCTTCTCCTGGCCGCACCCAAGCACTCAGGCCCAGACTGGGGCTTCCCCTGGGCCACAACAGCCCAAACTACTCCATCTCCAGACTTCCTGCCAAACTTCTCCTCCCAGAGTGGGCTGACCCCGGGTATTTAAGGAGGGCTTCCCCCTGCCAACCCAGATTGGTGATTGGTCAGGGCTCCTTAGAACACCCCAGAAGGCTACACCTCCCCTCCCAGCCTTCTTTCCAGAAAATACCAGAACCTTCTGGAAAGAAGTGGGAGGTCATGATGACACTATTCTGTGAATCACTCAATGCTACCTGAGCCACTCCCAACCCAGAATCCAAACAATCAGGCCTGCACTTAGTCAGGCCTGACTACATTTTACCTCACCTACCAAAAAGTTCTAACTGCACCTACCTAGCTTGGAGGGCACTACACCAATAAAATACATTTACGTTTTTTGGTTGTAACATGACAAAATGTGGAAAATTTCAAGGGGTATGAATACTTTTACAAACACTGTAATCACTAGAAGACTGGGACAGAGTAACTCCAAAACTGCAGCTCTTGTGGGATGTTCCTGGTCTGCAATGGTCAGGACCGGCCAAAAGCAGTCCAAGGAAGGAAAAACTGTGAACTGGCGACAGGGTTACGGGCAGTCAAGGCTCGTTAATGTACACTTAGAGCAATGCCTGGCCCATGTAGTCCGATCCATTAGAAGAACTACTGTAGCTCAGATTTCTGAAAAAGTTAATTCTGGTTCCAATAGAAAAGTGTGAGAACACACAGAGCATCACCGATTGTTGTGCATGGGGCTGCATAGCTGAAGACCAGTCAGGGTGCCCATGCTGACCCATGTCCACAGCCAAAAGCACCTACAATGGGCATGTGAGCATCAGAACTGAAGCACAGAGCAATAGAAGAATGTTGCCTGGTCTAATGAATTCAAGAATGGTTTGAGGAACACTACAAGGTGTTTGAGGTGTTGATTTGCCCTCCAAATTCTACAGATCTCAATCCAATCAAGTATTTGGGGGATGTGCTGAAAAAAGTCCGATCCATGGAGGCCCCACCTGAAAACTTACAGGACTAAAAGGATCTGCTACTGACGGCTTGGTGCCAGAAACCACAGCATACCTTCAGAGTTCTAGATGAGTCCATGGCTTGATGGGTTATGGTGGGTGGTCATACTGTTATGGCTAATCGGCGGTATATCCCATCACAGTTCTGGGGACTTTTTCAAACTTGCATGCATATTGCCACAACATATGTCAAAGCACTTGCTCTATAAATGGCGGTGCCATTCTTTGTGACAGAGAGATGACAGGCTTTATGCCTGTGCCACTCTTTGTTAATTATTTGTTGTAGTAACCTGAAGAGAGACACATCTAGGAGTGTTTAATAACAGGGCTACATTGGCAACACAAGGTAATAGCTTAGAGAGATGAGAGTATTTCTACCTGTATTGTAGACACAGGATGTACCTTAGACACGGCGCAGCAAGGCTGTCATACTTATCCTTCTTCAAATACCTAGTGTGTTACTAATCTGGAACCAGCATGCATACAGCGTACCATCAGGACATCCGATCTGCACACTTGCTTCGGCTCAGTAATTCATTTCAGTGCACTTGTACATTCACTTTGAATATACCGTAGTTGTCATGTTACTGACGGAGATCAAGCTGGAGAGGGGTCGCTAGTGGTGCAGAGCTGCCGATAGAAATCACAGGGACCCCGTACAGCCAAACACCCACGCCCCCCCCCCCCCCAATTTTTACAGAAAATTTTACAATTGAAAACCATTTTTCTTACCATTTATTTTTTACATTTTCAAATGTTTTTTTCCTTTTTTTTTTTTACAGCGCTGTTGAGGGGGGTTTTGTATGAAATATCAGGGGTCTAAACAGACCCCTGCCATCTTACCTTTAAGGCACAGAAAGCTGCACTGAAGATAAATGAACATAACATAGAAGATCCTGCTTATTCATAAACTGAAGCATCGTAAAAACACAGTTTACTATGCTCAGTTGTGAATAGACACAGCAGTGATCAGTACCAATCACTTACTGTGTCCATTTCAGAAAAGGAAGGTTACAGTAAATTACATATCTACCGGCCCTTCCCCGACTCTCCATGTGCACCCCCAGCAGCCAGCGGGAGAGGTAAGCCATCGGTATTGAGGGGGGAAAAGGAGGGCCCGGGCACACATGAGAGAATCAGATGTGGGCAGCACAGGGAGGGAGATTGTGTGGTGGGACAGGAGGACAATTACAGAACAATGCACAGTCTGTGTCTCCCTCCAGAAGCTGAAAGCCGGTGGGAGGGAGAGGAGGAGAAACTGGCTTTCAGCTGCTGGAGTGAGAGACACAGACACAATGCATCATTCTGTAATTGTCCTCCCATCCCACCGCACCAATCCCCCTACTGCCTGGGCCCCCCTGTGTGCCCGGGCTCCCTACAGGAGGCCCGGTGGTCCCTCCCTATCGGTGGCCGTGTAATGGTGACCAGTGGTGTGAGGACACTGATTTTGAGTTCACTGCCAACACTAGATTAGTAGACAGGAACGAAGGAGCGAAGTCAGGACACAAGCCAAAAGTCATGAACAGCTGGACAGTGAGGTACAGGAACATAATGCAGAGTCAGGATACAAAACAAGGTCAGCTCACAGCCAGCCAGCGAGATACCCAATCAGGAAGCAGGATACAGAGTCCAAATACAGCCTAAGGTCAGGTAGACAGGAGTGCACAGAAAAGGTCAAAGGCAAGCCAGGCCGTATAGGGAAAAACAAACATAGCAGGTCATTTCACAGGCAAATCAGGGAATACCTGAAGACCACTGAGTAATCTGTCCAAGTCACAATCCATCTTAAGTAGCCCATTTGGCACCAATACCAGCGCCGAACATGCGTGCACGCTAATGTTTGCGCATGCATGCTAACACATGGCTTGCAATGAAATATGATCATGCAATGACCTTCTCATTCTAGCACATGCTGGACTTACAATTGCAATAGACTGTTATAGCAGAACTCCAGAAATTAGCTTTGCAATCTTACACTGATTGAGTTTGATCTCAATGTAAGTATTCATATCTGATCCAAAGGGCCACCAGGAATGTTGAAAACCACTGTAGTAGCCCGCGCTACATACAGTGATAGCCATAACCGTCTGGATGCTGCCCCAACGGCTTTCCCTCTGCTAAATGAACACAGGGGGTTTCCCAATTGGGACCGCTACCGTTTAGAGCATGCCTTGTGTTTTTTTTCCAATGAATACAAGGCATCCTCTGATTGGATGAGATGGAGTGGAGGGACTTTATGATCTTTACCTCATCCATTCAGAGAATTCTGTTTATTAAAAAAAAAAATATATCAGTTTGCCGACCGTATAACTTAGATATATGGCGTCAAGGTGGCCCTGTTGCACCAGATCACGTGTTTAGTAATGGTCAGCTTAAAGCTGAACCCTTAGGCATGATCTTTATATGGTCCAGCTTGGCATAATGTAAGTGTTCTCACATCTGAGGGTCCACTGGGGAAACTGACAGCTACTGTAGTAGTCACCACTGCTATAGTCAGAGGCGTAACTAGAACCTTCAGGGCCCCGGTGCAAGAAATTATGAAGGGCCCCCTGACCCCTGGCCAGGGCCCTTCCCTCTTCCCACTGATCCTGGGGCCCTTTACGCCTATCGTGGGTCCCTTTATTACGGTACTGCAGTGGGGCCCTTTCACAAGTTCTGCAGCAGGCCCCAGGGGGACCAGGGAAGCACACAGGGGCCCTGGGAACAGCAGAAGACAAGTAAACTGGATAGAGGAAAATGGAGGAGATTGGGTCCTCTAAATGCCGCCCCCCGCCATCCCTCCTATTCAGGTGTACAAGGGAGGCACATGGGCCCCCTGGACCATGGGGCCCGGTTGCAATTGCAACCCCTGCAACCCCTATCGTTACGCCCCTGGCTATAGTGATAAACATGATCTTCCAGGTTAATGAGTACAAGGCATTCTGTGACTGAACAAGGTGAAGATGGTGATGTCACCTCCCCTCCTCTCCACCTCGTCCAATCAGAGAACACCATGTATTCATTGAAAAATGAACAAGGCTTTCTATAAATGGTGGCAGCATTGAAAGCATGTAAGTACGCAGTTAAGTACCTGGAGTATATACTTATTATGTACCAGGGCAGGTTCGTCCAGCTCCCCGGATAAGGATGTGAAACTGCACCCCTCTCTCCCCAGCTACTAATATATTATTATTACAGGCACTTATATAGCGCTGTCAATTTGCATAGCACTTTACATATATATTTTGTACATGCACATCAGTCCCTGCACTCAAGGAGCTTATAATCGAATGCCCCTAACCAGTGGCGACTGGTGCTCCATTTTTTTTGGCGGGGGGGGCGGCAAACAAACCTCCCTGCTGCCACCCCATCCGCAGCCATCGCCAACCGCCCCCCCCCCCCCCCGCCAGTGCTCGATTGTCCAGCACTACCTACCCCATCCAGGTCGTCGGTGGCTTCCTCCCTGCTTCTACTCCACGGCACCTTCACGGGTGGCATGGGCGGGTTCACTGGCAGCTTCCCCCCCACTTCTACTCCACGGTGGCATGGGAAGCTTCACGGGCGGCTTCCCCACACTTCTACTCCACAACGGCCTCACGGGCAGCTTAGGTGGCTTCCCCCCTGCTTCTCCTACCATTCAATAAGGTTGCTTCTCCTCTCGGCCAATCCGGAAGCACGTCTTAAGACCCGATTGGCCGAAAGGAGAAGCAGGAAGACAATAGTGAATATTGATTTGCTATTGTCACACAAGTGGGTGGGCTCGGGGAGCAGTGCTCTGAGCCCTGAGCCCACCCTTTTTTAAGCCAATTAGAGCCTCAGGCTCTGATCATGTGCTTCAAAAAAGAAAGAAAAAACCCACATTGAAATCCATGCGTCCGGCGCCCTGCATGGAGATTAGAGGCCAGACGCATGAAGAATAGGGGGGCTGCGCCCCTTAAGGAGTTGCCGCCACTGTCCCTAACTCACATTCATACATACACATACTAGGCCATTTTAGACAGGAGGCAATTAACTTACCAGCGTGTCTTTGGAATACTAATGTATGATGCAGGTTCGGTGTATCACCCTGTGCCCATTCTCTGCCCCTTGCTACAACTGGCCATAGTTGGCATGGAGTGTGCACTGAACATGTGCGGCCAATTGCTGGCTTTCTAGTAGCTAAAAAGTAGTTGTGTATACACAGTCTATGTTTCATGTCAGCTGTGGAGGGAAATGGGTGGAGAGTGGACATTTTAGAATCACATGTGGCAGCAAAAGCTGTCAGATCAGACATGAAGCTACTTGTTGCAGTCACTGATCTAGAGCATGTAGTGAGGGGGCAATCCCCCACCAATGCACCCAGAGTGACTGCCTTTCCTGTCCACCCCTTGTCACAACCCTGCCTGGAGTGCAGCTTTAACTGACTTAAATCTATAGAACAGATCAAACAAACAATCTTTGAAGATTGGATCCTACTCCAGTGCCAATAGAGCGGGCAAGTATTTGGCTAACAGAATTAAAGCACTATGCACAAAAACGAGAATAGCATACTTAATCCATCTTACCCTTCACCACAAAATCACCAACCCACAAGAGATAGCAAACCAGTTTGCAGGTTACTGTGGCACACTGTATAATCTACATAAAGATCACTCGACCCCCCCAACCAACTACTGCGGACATCCAGCAGTTTTTACAGAAGCTAAATCTTCCTACTATCTTGGATGCCCACCTCCAAAAATTAAATTCCCTGTTCACGACATTCAAAATCAAGTCAGTTATAGCCACCCTGCCGAACATTAAATCACCTGGCCGGATGGCTTCTCCAACGAGTATCTTAAAACATTTAGCACTATTCTCTCACCATACATGCAACAGGTCGTCACAAAAGCCGCAATGACCTCATCCTTTCCCTTGGAGATGCTGAAAGCATACATAATCACACTACCTAAACAAGGGAAAGATCCTAATACATTGGCCAACTTTAGGCCAATTTCACTTCTAAATTCCGATGTCAAAGTTTATGCAAAACTTTTGGCCAGGCGCCTGACAGATATTATCCCCTCTCTGGTACAACGAGACCAGATGGGATTTGTGAAGGGGAGGCAGACCTCTGATGCCACTAGAAGGCTAATAAATATCATTCACCATCCAGAGAAAACTTGGATGCCTTCTCTGCTCCTCTCCATAGATGCAGAGAAGGCGTTCACTGGAAATATATGTCACTGGCACTCTCCGAGTTTGGTTTTCAGGGACCCACAGTCCTTGCTCTCTACTCCTGCCCTACAGCACAAGTATACACATCGGGCCCCCTCTCTACTCTCTTCCATATATGGGACTTGCCAGGGTTGCCCTCTATCACCGACCATCTTCAGCCTCATGATAGAACCTCTTGCAGGCAATGCATGCAAATCCCTTAATTACAGGTTTTAAGATCAAATCCTGCCGGCATGTAATTAACTAATTTGGGGATGATGTAATTCTCCTCTTGACAGAGAAGCTTACTTCACTTCTGGAAACCCACAAAAGCCTAAGAGATTTCGGTAACATCTCGTATTATAAAGTCAACTTTACAAAATCTCTCATCTTGAATCTGGGAGTACGGACGTTCATTAGACGCACACTTCAACAAACATCCTCCTACACTTGGAGTAACCATGGCATACCGTATCTAAGTGTTACCTTGACAACCACAACATCATCCCCAGTTAACGCCAACTTCAAATCTTTAATAGCCAAACTGGAAACACAGATGAGAAAGATTTTGAGAAAGGAACTGTCCTGGCTAGGCAAAATAGCTGCATTTAAAATGTCAATTCTTCCCCAAATTCTGAATGTATTCCACACCCTATCGATCTCTATACCTTCCCACTACCTTAAAACTCTGTAGAGTCTCATGTGGAAGTTCATATAGGGAGGCAAGGAAGCTAGATGCTCCCGACCTAGCTTAATCCCACACAAACATGTGGGGGGAGCCGGGCTGGTAGACACAGATGATTATCTTTGGGCAGTCAGATTGGACCAACTTAAGTATTGGTTTGGCGAATGTGATGCCTCACTATGGGTGGACGTGGATAAAGCCATAGCTTGTGGGTGACCCCTGGAAGCCATGGGACATTGGGACATTGGGACATTGGGACA
>BLSH010434192.1:17898-28361 GCA_018402905.1 Glandirana rugosa
GTGACGCGACCGACCGTCCGGACACCCTTGTGGCCTCACAGGCATATTCCCAAAGGCGTTTTTCCCACAACGTTCTGGTAAGCCTCCATTCTGTAAGATTTGGAGTTTTCTTATTCATTCTGCTGGCTCGCTGTGGATATATATCGTTAGAGATCGTCTTTCAATTGTTTCAGGATTCATTACAGTAGTGTTTTGTGTCAACCCTTCTCAGGACAATTGCACTATCTATACTCCTAAACATCTGTTTCCTACCTCGAATCAGGATTTTCACAAGGACTTTTTATCATTTACAAGTGTTTATTTGTTTTCATACGGGATTTTTTATAATTCATTGTTTTATACTTCGTTGGTGTATGCTTATAAACACAGGTTCACTCCTCCCCCCCTCTTCCCTTTTTTATCTTCACCTTGTTTTTTTCAATTTTTTCAATTTATTCATCTAACTTCCTATTTGATGCACATGCACTTTCTATCAAACTACAAGGTTTAGCGCCACTCACCTGTATATTTAAACGTGTTTTAGTGTCCACAAACTGTGAAATGTGAAGGACTTCCGAGATTTTCTCGTCCTCATCTCATCCACAGGTGTTACCAAGGGAGGAGAAAAGAACACAACATAGTGCAGTATGCCAACACTACTTGGATGGGATGAGGACGCAATAATCTGGGAAGTTCTGCACATTTCACATTTTGTGGACACTAAAACGCATTTGCTGTCCTCTAAATTGAGACAGCATCAACATCTGGTGAGTGTTAGCTTCTTCTTTTTATGTGGATATATTCTCTTGATACTGCAGAAGTTTTTTGAAGTTGATGGACTTTGTGTATTCACTATATAACATTTCACTTAATAGACTTTTTTCACATATTGAGCGCTGCATTTTTGACACTATTAATATTACTTTAATCCTCTTCTCTTTACCAAATAAACTAGAGAGAGCTGAACTGTGTCATTGCTTTACTATTCTATTAACCATATTACTAGGTGTGCCAGTAGGGCTGAGATGCTTCTTGGGGTTGAAGGGCAGAGACCCGGGCAGATGGGGTGCACACCTTTCAATTTTGCTCCACAGATTATAACTCGTTGAACAGTTCTGTTTTAGTATATGAGCACTTTGTTTACATCATTTAAAAATGGTTTATGAGGGGTATCCACCCCACTTTATCCTGTTAAACTCACATTAAGTTCCTAAAAGTTTACAACTACCTTAACTGACAGTGCATTTAGATTTAAATGCTATACTGACCACCCCAATAAAGAGCAAAATAAATATGATGCCCTATAACAAACACACTATCAATAGGACTGTGTAAGTGCCAATATTGGACAATCACAGTATCAACTCAAAAAAACGACCAACCGAAGACAACAATCAAATAATATCCTAACCCTCCACACCGACCGCTCTGCTTCCACATCCCCCTCATTAGAACATCAATTACTTTATAGCAGATAATTCCACACCACTCATAATTCTAAATATCTACGTATCTACTGAAGCTGTTAAACAGATTCAGGAAACTACTGATACAGTCAATTTACTTATTTCCTTCTTGCAACAGTTCACCAAACCTCACCACTCTATACTTTCCTCTTTCTAAACTAAACAAACACTGAACAACAAATGAACAAACAACTTGACATGGTTTACTCAAACCTGGGGAAGAACCCCACCATAATATCACACAATGTCAACGGCCTCAACACTCCAGAGAAAAGACAGAATAATCTCAAAGAACTCAAAAAACATTCACCCCAAATTGTGTTTCTGCAAGAAACACACTTCAAAGGTCCCCGAACCCCCAAAATGACCAACAACTTTTTTTACCAAGGAATATCACGCAACTAATCCCCTAGCTAAAACAAAAGGAGTCTCAATTCTACTAAGCAAAAATTCCACATTTTAAACAGACTCAATTCTTTCAGACCCGGACGGAAGATATATCTTCTTAAAGGGCCAAATGGAAGGTACTCCTACTACATTAGCAAATGTCTATTTCAAATAAAGCCCATACCACATTCTGTCAACTGATAATTGACGAATTGAAATCTTTTGCAGAAGGCCGCATAATACTAGGGGGCGACTTCAATATACCTTTAAATCCTCAATCCGACACATCGACAGGGAAAACAAGCATAACATACCATATTTTGAAAAAAATTAAGACTCTCCTCCATTCACTAACCTTTACTTTTTACTCAAACCCGCACAAGAGATATACAAGAATAGACTATTTCTTTATCTCACAAAGAGACATCCCATCCCTTCAGAGAGCTAATATAGGCAATATTCTACTTACGGATCACGCCTAAAACCAGGGACACAAACTCCAAAATCATTTAATTGGAGACTTAACCCCTCTCTCCTAACTGATCCCAACATCCAAACACACATTACAAAGACAATAGTTGACTACTTTCTTACCAATACTACACTCGACACATCGCCCTTAACTATATGGGAAGCGCACAAAAGTGTTATTAGAGGAGAATTTATTAAATGGGGCTCAAGAAAAAAAAAGAAAAAGAAAATCAAATTACCAATCTAAAAAACTAAATTTCCATCTTAGAGAAAACGCACAAACAAACACTGGCCATTAAGGTCGAACAAGACCTACTTAACACAAGAAAGGAATTACAACTCATTCTAGACAAAAAAATCAAAAGATCACTCTTCTTTAAGAGAGCCATCTATTATGAACATGGAGACAAAAGCAGTAAATTCCTTGCCAGATCCTTGAAAGAAGAAAAAACTGCTAACATACTAAGTATACACGACACAAAACGCAAAGAGACATTTGACACCGCAAAAATTGCCAAGATTTTTCATGAATATTATACAGAGCTATATAACATTCCAACCCAAAACATACCACACAAACTGAAAAGCACAATAGAAAATATCGTCAAAGACTACCTTCTTAACAGCAATCTGCCCACCCTTTCACACCCAGACATCAATATTCTAGAAACCGATATCTCAGCAGAAGAAGTTTCCAATGCTATTAGAAACCTTAAACCAGGCAAAAGCCCAGGTCCAGATGGTTTCACTTCCCAATACTATAAAACATATGAATCTCTAATAATCAAACCACTAACAGAGGCTTTTAACTCAATAACCAAGGATAACAAACCATCAAATGAATTTCTTGCTGCACAAATTTCAGTAATCCCTAAACCCTACAAAGACTACAAGAAATGCACTAATTACAGACCCATCTCTCTACTAAACCTCGACCTCAAATTACTTGCAGGAATCATGGCAAACAGACTAAGACCCCTACTAACTAAAATAATCAGCCCCGAACAGGTAGGCTTCATGCCGGGGCGCAAGGCCAAAGACAATATTATCAAATCCCTGAACCTGATACACAAAATTAGACAAAACAAAGTTGAAGGCCTTCTCCTCTCAACAGATGCGGAGAAGGCCTTCGACAGGGTGGCCTGGGATTACATGTTTGCCACATGCACCCACATTGGATTAGAAAACAAGATGATGTCTTGGATCAGGTTACTATATGAAAACCCAACAGCCAAAATTAAGATCAATAACCACCTTTCGGACCCTATACAGATTAAAAACGGCACAAGACAGGGATGCCCTCTTTCCCCACTATTATTCATCTTATCACTAGAACCATTAATAAGATCCATAAATGCCAACATTAACATAAAAGGATTCACAATAGACAATAGAGAATTTAAACTAGCAGCGTACGCAGATGACCTTTTATTCTTCATAACCACCCCTCATATCTCTATATCCAACTTAAACAAATCCTTTCAAACTTGTAAATATATCGCCAATTTCAAAATCAACAGTAGCAAATCTGAAGCCCTTAATCTGACATTATCGCCCGAAACAGAAAATTTAACCAAACAGAATTGTCCATATAAATGGGAAACGGCCGCTCTTAATTATTTAGGAGTGAGATTAACACCCAACCTGAAAGACCTATACCACTACAACTTCATCCCTCTACTTAAAAAAATTGAACAAGACCTCAAAAAATGGGATACAAAGCAATTTTCTTGGTTTGGACGGGCAAACATACTAAAAATGACAATACTCCCAAGACTCCTCCACCTATTGCACGCCCTACCTATTGATATACCCCCAATTTTCTTCAGAAGACTGACCAAAGCTAAAAGGAAATTTATCTGGTCCCACAAAAAACCTAGAGTGAACCTAAAACTATTGACCTACCCCAAAAACAAAGGAGGCATGGTGATTCCTGACTTCCAAAAAAATTACTTTGCTTCGCACATCACCAGACTAATAGATTGGCATTGCCATGCTAAAAACAAAGACTCGGTGAAACTAGAATTAAATCACTCAAACTTTTTCACACAATTTCTCCCAAGGTCATCACCTAAGCATTACCCCAGAGAAATTAAATTCCATCCACTAATAAACACTACACTAAAAATCTGTCAGAAAAACTTTAAAACTCACCAGCTTTCCTCCATCACAGGTCCTTTAACGGCAATTGCCGGAAACCCGGACCTCCCCCCCGGATCAGATAATACAAAAACACTACACACAAAAGAAGGAAAACCATTATTGGTCCTAGAATGTATGTGAAGGGGGGTCCCGCGCTATAGTGGAATAGAGTATTATTTTAGGGGGAAGCCGCCCTCCTACTTTCCCAGAAGGGAAATAAGTGTATAAATAATGTATCAGGAAGATGGCGCTAACCCTCTGGGTGCTAATCCTATTTCAGACTGCACCTAAAATTGCATATGACCCTTATATCTTAAAACCATAGATACTATGCACAAAATTATTAAAGTGAAAATGTGCGTATTTCAATAATAATGTGTTGATTATAATAAATATAAATTATCATAAAAGTACATCAGAAATGTGCAAAAGTGCAAATGGTAATATAAATGACACCGTCTTATTTGAATATTAAAAAATTCATGATAAAAAACTTAGTGTATGCTGTCCTTAATCGGCAAACAAAAATAGTCTCTTTAAAAGAAATCCAAATGCAATAGAAAGTGTTCAGTGACTTTGGTGACAAATCTTCAAATTGTAAAGTGATCCAGTGCTTCAATCCAGTGCTCCCCTCTTGCGCCCCCACTCACCAGAGCTAGGTACCCCTGCAGGGGTAGCTCGCCTATGCTGAATCCTTATCCCGGTCAGCTCGGGTGATGATCCTCAGTATCAGGCTTTTCGTGCTATTATTAGCATTGTTCTACCTATCTTTGTTTCTGATCTGTATAACGATTCAATCTGGCTGCGGCCAGAGTATATCTATATGTTATGTTTTCTATGTTATACCCCTGCGTGGGTCATCTTTAGACTCACTGTAAAGATGTTATACTTTCCAATAAAATATATGAAACAAAAACAACAATCTAATTTCCCACCAAGCTCTTCAATCTACTCTAATCGGAAATAAACTCAATATTTGGACCTTTTTACAGATCCATGACTTTAACCAAAAAACAAAAAACAAAACCGACATGATAAGACCACTAACAACTCTAGAGAAAATCTGCTGCGATCAAGAACCTCTTAAGGGAGCCACCTCATTAGCATACAAATGGATATCTCAGCCACCAAATGAATCAACTGATAAGCACAAATATATATGGGAACGGGATCTTGGTATCCATATATCAGAATCCCAATGGGAGAAGGCATGTGTATTTACCCACAAATGCTCTCTAAGCACCCGCATGCAAGAGATATCCTATAAATTATGCACCCAGTGGTATATTACCCCTGCCAGTATTAAAAGGTGGAAACCTCAGGAGTGAGACAAATGTTGGAGATGCCTCAAAGAAGAGGGATCTTTTGTACACATCTGGTGGTCATGTCACAAAATTCAAAACTACTGGGATAAAGTTGTTGATCTCATTAAATCAATCACAGACACAAAAAACAAACTAGACGCTCCCTCGCGTCTTTTAAACATTAACAACATATCATACAGATCGTATAAGCATTCCTTAACCAGACACATGCTTAATGCGGGCAGAGCCCTCATCCCCATAAAATGGCGGACAACGAAAACACCATCCATTAAAGAATGGATAAAAAAAATAGATGAAATAAAAGAGATGGAAGACATAATTGCCATTAAAAAAGAAAATACCACACATTACCACAAGATATGGAGACCCTGGGAACTATTTAAGACATCAAACACATATAACAGCTTAACAATATAATTAACAACCATGAAATTATTCCCCAACCACAAAAGATCTTTGATGAAAAGAATCATTAATTACCAACCAAAGAGGTTCACTGAACAACCCTTAACATGACTTAAATCTTCCCCCCATATTGAAAATACAGAAATTACTGCCCCCAAGACACTGATTTACCTGCTACCACAAACAAAATTTCCATGCCAAGTATTAATCCCGGTCTATGAAGCATGGTTAAGTTTCTTAAGTGTTTCTTCTTTGAGTGTTCTTTTCTTATGTCAATTACTTTACATTACCGTTTTACAGTTTCTACACAGATAAATGATGTATGTAACACCAAATACTGTTTATGTTTCATTCTGTATCTTTTCTCTTTCACCTCAATATGTACAACCATTTGTTCTGTATGTTTTATATATGAATAAACACCAATTGAAAAAAAAAAAAAAAAAAGAAGGGCAGAGTAACGGATCAAACAAAATTAAGCAGCTCCTTCAGGGGTATCACTATAATTACATGATGTGCCCCTGTGTATGTGCTTTATAAAAAAATGCAGTTTTATACCTTATTTCAGAGCACCGCTCTGCGTTCATGTGACTGCCCGCTGGTTTCCTCGCCCAAACTGACAACTACAGCGGGAGGGGCTGAGAAACCCCACTGACGTCTGCCAGGAGGGGAGGAAAGGAGGAGAGTGGCGGGCGGTCACGTGAGCGCCGCACTGAAATAAGGTATAACACGGTATATTTTTTATAAAGCGCATACACTGGGGCATATAATGTTATCTAACACAGGGGATTGTAATAACATAACAAATTTATTTTAGCAGCAGGAGGAGAGGGACAGGCACTGAAACTAGCTGACAGGCAGGGAGGGGGGAGAGAGGACAGAGGAGAGATAGCAGGCTGACGGAGGCACATAAACTGACCATGGTATCAGTGCTCAGCAGCCATGATAAATGTGGTCGGTTTGCAGAGGGAAGGGCTGCACCAGGCAAGATCAGCCAGGTATTTTAGATGATAGAAAAGGGCAAATTACACAGAACAAGCACTGTGCTGTTATTCATGTGTTAAAGGAACAGGATCAATTTTTTTAGGTTAACAACTGCTTTAACTTTAGTCACGCAGTACCAGGAGATTTGGCATGGCATTTGGCATGGTTCAGCATTTTATGCTTTGACATCAGGCATCATGGATCTGAATTACTAGAAAACTCTCTTACTTTTGAATGGTGTGCTCCTGAGGATTTGACATATCTACCACATTGGCGTGTGATCATATGTCTATGGTCTCTGCAGAGGATTACTATACCAATGCAATGCACTGCTCATATTGCTATTTGGTGAGTTATTTTTGGGCATAAGTGATGGTGGATTTTCTCACAAAGGTATGGTAGAAGCAATACAAGAAGAAAATCAGCTTGATTGAAGAAATAGTGCTGTTTACACGGACTATACATATCATTTTGGATAAAGAGTATTTTTTAAGACTGTTTGAAATAGTGTTCATCTAGTGATTTTTTTTTTTTTTAGTTTTTTTGTACTATATTAGCACTTTATATGGTTTACTACATTACAGGTTACAAGTGAATTTCGTTGCACAGCACTTTACTTATGTTATAGGGTTATAGAAGCTTATTTATTTATTGAATTTTACATTGTATTAATTTGTAATAGATTTAAAATTACCTTTACACACAGACAGGTTCATGCACTGGTTTAACAGATTTATATAAATGTTCACACATAGATGTGACATTTCATTGAGGTGTTAGACTTCTGAATATAGTATTAATTGTTCACAGCGCTGTCACTTTGTAAGCATATATTTGGGTTGAGTTAATCTCAATAGTGCAGCAGCAGTGTAACATCCACATATTTAATTCCAGGAGTGGTCCCATCCCATTTTCAATGTGACTGATGATGGATATACATCATGTGACTTTTTGTTTCTTTTCTTTTTTTAATGGAGGACTTGGAACTGTATAAGTGTCCCGTCTTTTTTTGTGTGAATGAGTAGGTGTATTCATTCACTTATGTGAATGAGTAGGCATATTCATTCACTTATGTGAATGAGTACGCCTACTCATTCACGGCAGGGGGGCTTTTTTCTTAACTTAAAGGGAACTTCCAGATTACCAATAAGTCCCCGATACAGCCCCCGCAACCACTAATCTACCAATCGACTTCTGTTCAACCACCCTGTTCGGCCCGAACATCGCCTGTTCACCCATTCAGCGAAAACCTGAATTTGCAGGGTGCTCAGCGGGATGTTCGTCCACCCACTGTGCCCTTCACAGTGCATTCTAGGGCCCTAATTGGATGAAGCAATGCACCTGACTGCTGGTCAGGTGCAAGGCTTTGCCAATTAGGGCACATTGCACTGTCAGAGCCCTGATTGGACAAAGTGATGATGACTCTATCCAATCATGGCTCAGTGCTCATAGTCCCACCCCACACTATAAAAGGTTCCTTCCCACAGGAAGCTTTTGCAGTGTGTTGTTGGAGTGGAGACAGATAGAGCACGGCTCAGTTTGCTACTAGTAAGTTAGTGTGTTCACCTATTGTGTAGAGTGTTAGTGTATAGTTAGTATAGTGTGAGTATAGTGTAAGTATAGTGTGTAAGCATAGTGTGGGAGTATAGTGTAGTGTGCCAGTATAGTGTGTCAGTATAGTGTGAGTATAGTGTAGTGTCAGTGTAGTGTGTTAGTATAGTGCAGTGTTTAACACAGCATTACATAACATTTAGCACAGTATACAGTGCTGTATACCCTTTTTTTTGGTTGCTGTATTGTTTTTTTTTTTTTGTCCCCTGCCTGCCCCCCTTTTTTTTGTCAGCCACAGACTGTGACGCTGGTGTTCCCCTTTTTTTATTTATTTATTTATTTTTTTCATTTTTGTTATTATAGTTTTTACATTTATGTCAGTGTCACTCCTCAATTTAACCCCCCTGGCGGTATTCTTGAGTGTGGCTCAGGGTTAATTTCCAGTGCCTAAAGTGCCACAGTCAGGATAATCTTGCTAAATGCCTCTGCATTTACTTACCCTGTTCCTCCGATCCCTAGATGTCCCTGGCGGTGTCCTCTGACCGGATCCTCCGGCCGGATCACCGCCCGATGTATAAGGGTTCTGGGCTCCGTTCCCTGCGAGTGACGGGACACACGCGGTGGAGCTGGCGGGTATTTTCAAAAAGTTAAAAACACAAACACACAAAAGTACATTGTAATCTTTTGATTGCTTTACTGTATCAGTACACCTCTCATTTGTCCCCAGTGCTTTGCCCATGGCATCCAAAAGGCATCCCTTTACGTCATCCAAAGTGCTTTTGGAGCAGCTAGAGGACAGCAACAGCGACATTGAATTGCTCTATAGAATGCGGTACAAATTACGCAGCTCCCCCAAGATTCCCATTTACCGGAGCACCTGGTATGAGAGTGGACATCGAGGATGACAACCCACTGGCGTACCTTCAACTATTTCTGATGGATGAGGTCATAGAGAAAATCGTTACCGAAACAAACCGGTACTATGACCAACAATCCGCTACTGCTCATCTGAGGTTTTCAAGAAGTGGAATGTGGGAACCAGTCACCAAAGACTAGAGATGAGCGAACTTCTAGAAGTCCGGGTTCTGCTGGTTCGGCCGAACTTCGGGACAAAGTCCGGGTTCGGGTCCGGACAGAACCCGAACTTTGTCCCGGACCTCGAACCCCATTGAAATCAATGGGGACACTGACTTTTAGGCACAAAAATGGCTGTAAAATAGTCCTGGAAGGTCCTAGAGGTCTGCAAAAGGAAGGAAATGGGGGTAAGGGTGGGCCAAGTGACCTACAAAGAAATGGGGACAGGGAAATAACTTTAAATATTTAAAAAAAAAATAAAAACTTAAAAAAAGCAAAAATGGAGATCATCTTCAAAATGGGTCTGAAAAGTATTAATTAACGGTAGAGGCCATAGAAATGTTCTAAAATCATCTTCAAACCAAAGTAAATTTCACTGTGTGTGTAAAACGTCTTGTCACTATACCCAAGAGGGCCGAATAAATATGAAAAAACTGTGTCAAACTTCTACTAAAATCTTGTAAAGATACCGGAGATGGCAATTAATTATGAAAAGTCTGGGTAAAACTTCTACTAGAGGTAAAAACGAAAAAAATTCAAAAATAAAAAAAAAATTTATAAATTTCAATAAAGGGACAGGGGTAAAGAAACATCCAGTGAACCGGGTGGGAATGGGGGTAAAGGAAGGAAAACGTCTGGAGATCCTGGAAGGTCCTGATAAAATGTCGGTAAAAACACG
>BLSH010434192.1:51217-87684 GCA_018402905.1 Glandirana rugosa
TAGTCCGTCATGCACATCCGCACACGGGTGTATGAGAACGTGGTACAACGACTTTACGACGGAGGACGATTCTGCAACAGATAACCGACCAACACGACGATACCGAGGGCTCAGCGGAAGCACAAGGTGAAGGTAGAGGAGGAGGAGGAGGTAGAGGCCACCAAAGCAGCTGTGCCACCACCAGCACCTCAGAAGGCAGGGTTAGCATGGCTGAAATGTGGCAAAGCTTTGTCAGCAGCCCGCCACAACAAACAGCACAACCAGCCAATAGACAACGTCTTAGCAGGAGGCAGCATTTCAGCAACATGGTGCAAGAGTATGTGGGCACACGCCTACACGTACTGCCTGATGGGTCTGCCCCATTCAACTTCTGGGTCTCCAAATTGGCCACATGGCCTGAGCTTGCCCTTTATGCCTTGGAGGTGCTGGCCTGCCCTGCAGCCAGTGTATTGTCAGAACGTGTGTTTAGCGCGGCAGGGGGCGTTATCACAGACAAGCGGAGCCGTTTGTCCACATCCAATGTGGACAAGCTAACCTTTATTAAAATGAATCAGGCATGGATCCCACAAGACTTGTCTGTACCTTGTGCAGAATAAACATTTAGACCGGACTCACACAGCCATTCATATACTTCTTTTTTTGAATAGGCCTCAATACAAAAAAAAACCATGTTGGCTACCTCCTCCTACTCCTCTACCACCGCCACTTCCACCTACACTTCCACGGTCACGGCCTAGTCAACCTCTAGGCTCCTACTCCACATCCACCCCCCTTCCCATTTTTTTATTTGATTTTAATTTATTTTCCCTATCCCCATTTTTTTGTAGGGCACCTGCCCTAGTTTGAAGATGATTTTACAACAGTTATATGGCTTCTACGGTTAATTAATACTTTTCAGACACAGTTTGAAGATGATCCACATTCACCTCCATTTTTGCATTTTTTATGTTTTTATTTTTTTTTTAAATATTTAAAGTTATTTCCCTGTCCCCATTTCTTTGTAAGTCACTTGTGCCACCCTTACCCCCATTTCCTTCCTTTTGCAGCCCTCTAGGGCTTTCCAGGACTTTGTTACAGCCATTTTAGTGCCTAAAAGTTCGGGTCCCCATTGATTTCAATGGGGTTCGGTGTCCGTGCGATCGTTCGGGTTCCGTCCGGACCCGGACTTTGTCCCGAAGTTCGGCCGGACCAGCAGAACCCGAACTTCCAAGGGTTCGCTCAACTCTAGTCTCTGGCTCTACTGGTAGCTGCCTGGTCTTCAGTTCCTCTTCTTTTAGGATGGACTGCTTCCTCCTCAAATTTGGATGATGATGTACTGCCTTCAACGGGCATGTATTCTGAACCACAACCAGAATCAGAACTGTGACTGGACGGTGAGAGCACCCCGTTGCTCTTATCAGTCAGGCTCAGCATCTGATATGCCTCTTCTGAAGTGTATACTCTTCTTCTGTGACAGGTACTCGGATTGGTGACAGGTACTCAGACTTGTGACAGGTACTAGGATTGGTGACAGGTATTCTGATTGGTGACAGATACTCTAATTGGTGACAGGTACTTTGGTGACAGGTACTCTGATTGGTGACAGGTACACTGATTTGTGACAGGTTCTCTGATTGGTGACAGGTACTCTAGTGACAGGTACTCTGATTGGTGACAGGTACTCTGGTGACAGGTACTATGGTTGGTGACAGGCACTCTAGTGACAGGTACTCTAGTGACAGGTACTCTGATGCTGACAGGTACTCTAGTGACAGGTACTCTGATTGATGACAGGTATTCTAGTGACAGGTACTGATTGGTGACAGGTATTCTAGTGACAGGTACTCTGATTGGTGACAGGTACTCTGGTGACAGGTATTCTGGTGACAGGTACTTTGGTGACAGGTACTCTGGTGACAGGTACTCTGATTGGTGACAGGTACTCTGGTGACAGGCACTCCAGGTGGGGTGACAGGTACTCTGGTGACAGGTACTCCAGATGTGGTGACAGGTACTCTGGTGACAGGTACTTTGGTGACAGGTACTCTGGTGACAGGTACTCTGATTGGTGACAGGTACTCTGGTGACAGGCACTCCAGGTGGGGTGACAGATACTCTGGTGACAGGCACTCCAGGTGGGGTGACAGGTACTCTGGTGACAGGTACTCCAGATGGGGTGACAGGTAATCTGGTGACAGGTACTTTGGTGACATATATTGTGATTGGTGACAGGTACTTTGGTGACCGGTACTCTGATTGGTGACAGGTACTCTGGTGACAGGTACTCCAGATGGGGTGACAGGTAATCTGGTGACAGGTACTTTGGTGACATATATTGTGATTGGTGACAGGTACTTTGGTGACAGGTACTCTGATTGGTGACAGGTACTCTGGTGAAAGGTACTCCAGATGGGGTGACAGGTAATCTGGTGACAGGTACTCCAGATGGGGTGACAGGTACTCTGGTGACAGGTTCTTCAGATGGGATGACAGGTACTCTGGTGACAGGTACTTCAGATGTGGGGACAGGTACTCTGATTGGTGACAGGTACTCCAGATGGGGTGACAGGCACTCCAATTGGTGACAGATACCTCAGATGGGGTGACAGGTACTCCAAATGGGTGACAGGTACTCTAATTGGTGACATGTACCCCAGATGGGGTGACAGGTACTCTGATGAGCTCACAGACAGGCACTCTGATGAGCTCAGACAGTTACTCTAATGGGATGGTGATGACAGGTCCTCTTTTATTCAGGGGGGGCTATCTGGCACAGTAAATCCCACAGTAACATTGTAACTCACTATTAGCCGATTTTCTCCTCACACTGGAACGGTGTGGGGAGAAGCACCCGGTAACAGCAAGTTACTGGCGCTTTGTTGACATTTGCGACCATCTGCGATTGGACACAGCCGGTCACATGGTAAAGAGCCAATTTCATTGGCTCTTTACCCTGATTGGGGCTGGGCTTTGTCCGAGGGCCAAGCCTCAACCCCGATCGCCACGCTGCACGCCCCCGGGGGGCGCGAACGAGCAGCGTGCAAGGGGGATTAACGTTTACATAGGAAGTGACTGGCTGTGATAGGACACAGCCAGTCACGTGGTAAAGAGCCAACTTTATTGGCTCTTTACCCTGATCTGGGATAGGCTGAGTCCTGAGGGACACGCCAGATTCCCGATCGCCATGATGCGAGCCCTTGGGGGCCCGCAGAGGGGCAAAAACGGGAGGACGTCATATGACGTCCACCCAGGATAGGGAGTGCACCTTGCCGGCATATTATTACTATAAGCTGGTAAGGAAGGGGTTAAGAACAAATAAGTAGCCATACAGATTGGTATACAATGCTAAAATCTGAAGCATACAGTTGGTCTCGTGGTAGGAGGCCAAACCACAGGTAGTTATACAGAAGATCCCAACATGTTTCAGAATATGACAAATTCCTCCTTCAAGGGATGGTCATAACAAGGTGTATTTTTCTGATGGTATATCAACAACATGTCAGTATATGTCATTGTGTACAAATATTTATAAACAATATCAATACAGGTAAGTATTTATTATCTGTTTTAACCTTAGCTGCCATGTTGAATTTCTTATCTGTATTGATATTGTTTATACATACCTGGGGGTATTCTTTTTCTCTTTGCTACAAAAATTTGGGATATGGCAGTTTGTCCTCAGTGCCCTCACAAACACCTAGCCTGCTTTGTCTATACCAACTTCTGGCACTGATATACTGTAATATATAATCTATACTAATTATCTAGTTTCTACATGTAATTCACACCACACACACACACACACACTTTTATATGGTTCAAATAAACAGTCAACCATCTGCTAGACTTTTTATTGCTACATTACAGAATTTTAAAGCAGACCTATCCACCAGTGGTAGAAGGAATGCACAGCAGAGTGGCAGTTAAAGGGTTAAACTACCTATTGCTGATTTGCTATCTATGGTTGTCACAGCTTGGAATATTGTATGGTAGGCTCTAGTAAGAACAGAGAAGCTAAACTGCTGTGCAACACATCAGTTTGTGATATATTAACTGTGTTTGGAAGATTTAACCAAGTTTAATTAAACTAAAAGAATAACATTTCTGTTTTCCGAGAAGAACGCTTACAAGTAATGTAATACAGTATGAGATTTAGGAGAGAAAACATAATAACCAGAGAAAATGTTCTAAAAAAATACAAACAAATGATAAACTAATGTGTCATATAATCTATACAGGAGGATCTAATTATTTTCAAGCACATTTGTTTACCTGTTTGGGCCGTTTACCTGTTTGTTCACTGCTGTGAACACTATTGCGAATTTAAGCCATTGCGTTAGCTTAAATTTGCAAGTCATCTGCAATAATATAGTGTACTATCAGGGCCGTTCACATCGATGCGTTGTGAATCGAATCCATGAAAAAAAAGGGTCCTGTGCGAGTTTGATCTGTGTGCAATGCTGTGAGTTGCAAATTCAGTTCCATAGACTACAATAGAACATGGATTGATAACGCAATCTCCCATTTATGTCACTGCGATAGATTCCCCCTCCAGCTCCAGATACAGCTATGCAGCAGATTCGTACCAACACATGTAGAAATCGCACTTGTCACAAAAGACCCTGCACTGAAATATTTGCACCGCAATTGTATTAAATGTGCGGTAAATTTGCATCGCAGCAGTGTGAACCGACCCTTTAAACTAATAATCTAAGAAATGCTTAGTACAAATAGCCAGTGTAGACACACAAGAAAGCATAACTAGAATTTACTATTTAGCTTTTACAGTTTGGATTCTACATCAATTTCTCTAGAAATCTAAAAAAAAATGAGTAGCCAACAGGTTAATTCTTACTTTCTGTTATGCTCCTGTGGGGACATCAATATAAATTACATTTGATGTGATCCAGATAATCTTTCTCTTCCATTTGCTGCAACTCAACCTAAGGGCATGCTAATTTACATATTTCAGATTGCTTATATGTCCCTGTAATGCCTGATGCTTAAGAGATATATAATCACTTCCTCAATAAAACTTGCTTTTGACTTTTCTAAAAAAAAATAATTCAAAAACTCTTTTTCACAGTGTAAACACAAGTGTTCTGTGCAGATTCCTGGTATTTCTTTGCTGTAGTATCCATAGGTGGTGCTGCTGAGTTTTCAGTGTCTACAGTGGGTGTATTGATTTAACAAGCAGCACGTGCATTGAGTGCATCATGGTTTAAAAAGCTGGCAACTTTCTATTCAGTTTTCTCATAACAGAAGGATCACAGAGTTTTCACTTGGAGAGGGCAGGGATTGGAAAGGCTGAGTGGTCTTCATGTTATTCAACATAAGCTTACTAAAAGACTTGTTGATATAAAACTCATGAACCTACTTGCTGCAAGCTGGTAAGTCTGTGTACTTTTCCAAAAATATATTTTTAGCTAGCAAGAAGTAAATTATTTTTATCGCAGATGATTTTAATAGTTTACCAAATTACTTACTAGTCTTAATATATATTTGTGTGAGTGTGTATTTGCAGCAGGGATATTCATGGTGAAATTTGTGGGAAGGACTGTATTAAGGAGATATGTAATATGCCAATGCTTTATAAATGATAAAAAATGAATATGTTAAAATGCTATGTTAGTTTTAGCACAAAAATATATATTTTTTAACATTAATTTCTTAGCTGTGATCGAATTCACTACTGAGTTGGTGCAAGTAAAAATATATCCGTGTTCACTTGCAAACCCTGTGTCTGAAATACTAGATTGCCCACTGCAACATGATAATTTTTTTTTTTTTTTTTAAATCTAGGTTAAACTCATCATTATATTTGCAACAGTTTTGTGTTTTTAGAAAAGGGGGTATTGTTAGCAAACAGTGTGGAGATGGTATATTTTAATACTAATGCAACAGTTTATGGACTTGTAAAATTAACAATATTTTGCATTTAAAATAATGCCTAGAGTTGTTATTAAAGAATACATTGGACAGATTTTACTTCTTAATCCTAGCATACAGAATAGGAGCGTTATGGTTTAATAATAAATAATGAACATCAAACACATTTCCAGGTATATAGCGTAAAAAAAATCTGAAAATCAAGACTGTTAACTAGTATAACACATTTCAGTTTTCCTTGTATAGGAAACTGGACTGATTTGTAGCTCATTTAATGACTAAATCTAGGAACTGATACCCACGTTGAATTAAACATTTGAATACCCACATTGTGAAATATTTTTATTGATTTTTTTTTCTACTCTTTCAGAAAGAAGAGTTGAACAAAAAAAGGTTAAACATCAGTACTGCACTTGGTTTTTACTCTCCTTGAAAATCCTATACAGATCTTGCTGCACGGTTAATACTTTTCAGATGCCGAAATCTAAGATCCTCATTCAGGGTCATACTGACCATAGATTGTCAGCAGTGGTTCCCTTCAATGAGTTTTCCCCAGAAAAAAAAGACGTTGAACTGATTTTAGTCAAAGAACAGAATGGAATTCAATATACAAATAACACAGTTATCGCCGCAGATGCTTCCCAGAAATATGAGGTTCCGGTGGTAGAAGAGCAAGAAAGGGAGCACTGGGGCAAGAAAATTGACTTTCTTCTATCAGTTGTTGGTTTTTCAGTGGATTTGGCTAATGTCTGGAGATTCCCTTATCTCTGCTATAAGAATGGAGGCGGTAAGAACCTTTCATGACAATATATACTTGTTTTGATTGCTGTTGGATTGCTTTATTTAACCACTTAAGCCCCGGAGCCCTTTTTTACAAAACTCTGATTTTTTTTTTTTGCTAGAAAATTACTTAGAACCCCCAAACATTATATATATATATATATATTATTATTATTATTTTTTTCCCCAAAAAACACCCTAGAGAATAAAATGGCAATCATTGCAATATTTTTTTGTCACACGGTATTTGCACAGCGGTCTTTCAAGCGCAATTGTTTTGGAAAAAATTCACTTTTTTTAGTTAAAAAATAAGACAACATTAAAGTTAGCCCAATTTTTTTGTATATTGTGAAAGAGAATGTTACGCTGAGTAAATAGATACCATACATGTTACGGTTGAAGATTGCGCACACTTGCGGAATGGCGACAAACTCCGGTACTTAAAAATCTCCATAGGCGATGCTTTAAAAAATTTTAACGGTTACCAGGTTAGAGGTGCAGAGGAGTTCTTTTACTGGAATTCTTGCTCACACTCTAGCGATCGCGGCGATACCTCACATGTGTGGTTTGAACACTGTTTTCATATGCGGGCGTGACTAACGTATGCGTTTCCTGTGCTGCGCGAGCTCGTGGGGACAGTGGCACTTTCAATTTTTTTTATTTTATTTATTTTTTTAACACTGTTCCTTTAAAAAAAATCTGAACCCTTTTATTGCTATCACAAGGAATGTAAACATTCCATGTGATAGTAATATATAGTGACAAGTACACTTTATGGAGGGCTCGAGGGTCTAAAGGACCCCCATCCCTCCTTTGCACTTCACAGTATTCAGATCACCAAAAACGGTGATTCTGAATACTGTTATTTATTTAAAACTGGCGCTGTTGGCCGCAGAGTAAACTGGAATTGACGTTATGGCGTCTCTTCCAGAAATATACATAGGAATCCTGACCGAAGCCAATTTCGGCTTCCACAGGGACTCCACACAGTGGCCAGATGCGTCAGATCGGAGCTCCGGTCTCCTGGTGGGACGGGAGACCGGAGAAGAGCGGCGGGAGGGGGGTGGCCCCTCCCTGCAATAACAACCGAGCGGCTCCTGAGCCCGATCAGCCAATATTACGGGATAGCTGGCCGCCTGCTCTGAAAAACGGTACCAGGGTATAGCGTGTAGCTGCAGGCTATCCCCTGATACATCCACTTAAAGCTGCCGCTGTTTATAAACGGTGATCTGCGTTAAGTGGTTAATAGCAACATGATTACTTTTGCTGTTCAATTTAATAAAATATAAGGAGCTTATTGATAATAGAAAGCTGTACTAAAAGAACATACAGGCTGCCACTGCTGACTTTACATTTTAGCAATGCTGGTTGTTTAGATTTCACACTGATCCACATTAAATATGAACAGAAAAGGTTTTGACTTTGCTCTGAATTGATGCCTCTTTTTTATGGGTTAGTGAGTCAATGTTTTAAATCCAGAGACAGACAGGCAACTAGAATTTTCTAAATGAGGTCAGCAATGGCAGCCTACATGTTTTTGTCAGTACAGGTGCACTATAAAATGGTTTTATAATAGTTTTTTTTTTTAATGCTGAATCTTGGTGCAAACCAGGCATAACCCACAAGTGCATCTGTTGCAGCTTGTTGTACACTACAATATGTTGACATTCTGGTTTGCTGGTGTGGACCTGAGCTGACTTGTAGTGTGCCTTGCAAAACCTTCTGTTCACCTTTGTGATACATTGAGGTTTGATGACAGTAATGGATAGCTGCAAAAAAGCAATACAGCTCACTGAGTGGGAAAACAATAAACCAATGTAAGGGTACCTTACAAGGAGAAAGGGTAGGTATGATGGGTAGAGAAGACTTGTTAGCAATGCTATTGTTGCAAATACGCTCAGAAAATTATTGTGTTGGCAAAAATATTTTTTGGGCCAAGACCTAAATGGGACTTATAGGATAGATTCAGCTCTGTATGGGATCTACGCAGGACATTTTTCTCACTTCCTGTCCATGTGACACCAGTACAAGAAACAGAGCATGTCGGTGATGGGATAGCAAAAGCAGCAATAGAAGAAAGTGTCTGATGTTCTAATTTTCTCCACACTTCTAAAAATGCATTTTGTGTTTTTGAGAGATTTCATTTAACCTTGTATCCTGACAGAATGTATAGAGAAAGACACAGATTGCGATAAAAACCTGACAAAAGCTCTAACACTTCCCAGGTCTATTATGCATTTAAGGGAAATCTGTACTGAGAAAAAAATGGGGTTGCCATTGCTGTCCTCTTCCTCTGAAAATGCTAGTTGCCTGGCTGTTGTGCTAACCAAATGGCTTGACTTTCTAAGGACAAGAATGTGTTAATAGCAGGTTTACCAGGTAAAAATAAAGGAAAAGAAGATTTAAAAAGGAAACCAACCACCACATCTAAGGTCTAATAGATTGCAATATATCAATCTTTCTTTTTCTCTCTCACTGGTTAATATATGTCTTCTTATACACGTATAGGTGTGAATATACAGTGACTATGTAGACAAAGTATAATTATAAAAAATAATTTTGCCAGCAGTTTCACTTAAAACTAGTACTAAGAAAAATATGGTCTGCCATTGCTGGTCTTCTCCTAAGAATACAAGCTATTGTCTCGCCGTCCCTGACTTAAATATTTTGTTTGAGCTAATTAAGTGAAACTGCTGCCGAGACTTTTTTTATAATTAAACATTGATTTAGGAGTTACATTTTAGTAGAAGAAGAGAGTCATGAGACAGTGAGAGAGAAAAAGAAAGATTAATGAGTTGCAGCTTATCAGCCCTTAGATGTCATGGCTGGATTTGTTACCTTTCTCATTCTTATTTTCCTTTATTTTACCCGGTGATCTTGCTAGTAACACACTTCCTGTCCTAGGTTAACTATGCTTGCTGCGCTGTATCTATGGAGGACCATCGTTGTCATCTTAGGCTGCCTTCCTGATTTGAACTACAAACACCTTACTCTCTCCTCATCTCTAATAAAGAGCTGGTATCCTTTGTTCACCGATGATAGCTAGAAAGGCTGATAAGAATGTTTGTTTGATATTCCATTTCAGTGCACAGTAAGCTATAAGGACACCACATTTCTGCTAATATTAACAAGTGAAAATATAACACATCTGCATTTAAGTGTAAAAAACCCTTAAGCTGCTTGCCTATACCAGTGTTAATATGAAAACACTCCTAAATAAAGAGAATCAGATAAGGCAGTGCTTTAAAATGGCTAAATTTCAACATAATATATATACTTAGCAGTAAACAAATAAATCTAAAAAAACTAATGTGCAATAGATCAATGTTTCAAAGTGCAATAAATAGTGCAATAAATGTATATAACATGAAAGTGTCCATAAATGATTGTGAGTCCACAAAAAAAAGTGAATATGCAAAATCTCTGTGCTTCTTCAATAAATATTCTCCATGTGCCACTCTGTGCTTAACATATGTAATGAAGGTGCTCTTAGTGCTCTCCTAAGTGCTGCAACACACTCACCTGAGGAAATTGACTTTTTAATCAAAAAAAGGTCTGTCAGCGCTTGGTTTAGGTATCACATGCCAGGAGGAGATTCCTCCATATTACCACTGCTCTCCACTGGTCTTTTTCTCTATACTCATGCTCACTTGGAAACACATAAATCACACAGGGGGATCCCAAAAAAACCGTATAAAACTTTATTAAAAGCAGCATTAAAAAAACTCACTTATTCAGGTGCCGCTTTTTGTGCACACTATACAGATCGCTTGTATATGTAATAGCAATGCCGCTCCGCTCAGATTGTCCCCAATGACTGCATACATTCCTCTGGCCAGAAAGCTAAAAATCAGAAGTGATGTGCAGTAACCAAGCCTTTACATGTTTCCTCTAATGCCAGACATCCTCAGAGTCAGATGTGATGCTCTGCCCTATGCGTTTCATCGTAAACAACATCCTCAGGGACCATATCATTAGCACAGCATACAGATTGTGTAAGGTAGAGCAGCATGTTTATAAGCATTTGTCTATATATCCTTTATCAGGGTTAGTGTGAGCTGCTTTCCGTTTTGGTTAATGCACTAAGTGTGGAATTTGTGATTTATAAAGCTGCAGTATATTACAATTTTGTTGAATATACGTTAACTAGCTTTGGACACTGAGTATGCTACACATGCCATAAAATACATTATTAAAGTACACAGTAGTATTGTATATCTTGTCTTTCTTCTTCCTGCCGTTTCTCCTCTGGCACTTGCTGGCATTTTCCAACTGTTAAAGCCGAGGGTTGCCTTGTTAATAAAGCAATTGTAGAAGCTAATGCTGTCAAAAACAGGCCATCTGACATAGTAGTAGACAGTTGGGGGGTACTAAGAATGCATCTCAAAAGTGTACCACCCCCTTGTAGCTGTGTAAACAAAGTGTTGTGAGAAAAAAAGTGCAAAATTGAAAAAAGCCTTTATTTCTTTTGCAAATAACTTTGAAATGCTTAATATCAATATCATAATTGTATTGCATACATAGTTACATATAGTTACATCTGGCTAAACAAAGACACAAGTCCATCCGGTTCAACCAACAGAGAAACACACACACACACACACCTTCATATAAACTATCCTGTACCCACAGTTGATCAAGAGGAAGGCAAAAAAAAACAATAACGCATGATCCAATTTGCTCTAGTGGGTGGAAAAAAATTCCTTCCTGATCCCACAAGAGGCAATCAGATATTCCCTGGATCAACTTTACCTACAAATATTAGTATCCAGTTATAGTCTGTGCATTTAGGAAAGAATCCAGTCCTTTTTAAAAACAATCTAGTGAGCTGGCCAGAACCAGCTCTTGAGGGAGTATTTTCCACATTTTCACAGCTCTTACTGTGAAGGTTTTCCGTATTTTTAGGTTCAGTCTATTTTCCTCCAGATATAAAGAGTGCCCCCTTGTCCTCTGTGATGACCTTAAAGTGGTTGTAAATCCTCAAAGTTTTTCATCTTAATGCATTCAATGCATTAAGGTGAAACCCCTTTTCACCTGCAGCAGCCCCCCCGAGCCCCCCTTTACTTACCTGAGCCCAAAATGAACCCGCAGTGAGGATGAGCCTCGCAGCTCACCCGAGCTGCTCTGGTCCACATTGGCTGGATTGATAGCTGGGGAGCCATTGGCTCCCACTTCTGTCAATCAAGTCTAGTGACCCGGGAGACAGGGGGTGGGGCCTGTTTGTGTGAATACATGCAATAGCAAGACTCGGGAGCGTGCATGCATGGGTGACCCCAGGGAAGTGTGGTGGTCACTCGAGAAGAGGAGGAGCCAGGAGCACCGCTGGAGGACCCCAGAAGATGGGGTTAGGGCCACTCTGTGCAAAACCGCTGCACAGAGGAGGTGCGTATGACATGTTTGTTATTTTAAAAAAAAGTGAGCCTTTAGTAGGTGAATAACTCTACAACGAGTTCACTATATGGACCACTTATACATGTTGATCATATCCCCCTTAATCTCCTCTTCTCAAAAGAGAATACATTCAGTTCAGCTAATCTTTACTCATAGCTAAGCTTCTCCATGCCTCTTATCAGTTTTGTTGCCCTTCTCTGAACTTTCTCCAGTTCCCCAGTATCATTTTTGTGAACTGGTGCCCAAAACTGAACTGCATATTCCAGATGAGGTATTGCTAAAGATTTGTACAGGGGCAAAATATCTCTCTCTCTCTGGAGTCTATACCTCTCTTAATACAAGAGAGGATTTTACTCACTTTGGAAGCCATGGCTTGGCATAAGCTTATGATCTACCAGAACACCCAGATCCTTCTCCACCATTGATTCCTAAAGTTGTACTCCCCCTAGTATATATGATACATGCATAACTTTTGGCCCCCCAAGTGCATAACTTTACATTTATCAAGATTAAACCAAATTTGCTACACAGTTGCCCAATTGAATAGTGCATTGAGGTCAGCTTGTAAACTTGAGACATCCTATAAGGACATTATTCCATTGCATAGCTTGGTGTCATCTGCAAAGACTGAAATGGTTCTTTAATCCCAGACCCTATATCATTTATAAATATATTTAAAAATAGTCCCTACACTGAACCAAGGGATATATCACTAACAACCCTAGACCATTCAGAGTATGAATCATTAACCACTTCAATACTATGCACTTAGAACACTTTACTACCAGACCAATTTTCAGTTTTCAGTGCTGTTGCGCTTTGAATGACAATTGCGCGGTCGTGCGACGCTGCACCCAAACAGATTTTTTATCATTTTGTTCCCACAAATAGAGCTTTCTTTTGGTGGTATTTGATCACCCCTGTGGTTTTTATTTTTTGCGCTACAAATAAAAAAAGACCAAAAATTTTGAAAAAAAAAAAAAAATTCTCTATTTTTGTCACAAAACTTTGTAAATAAGTACATTTTCTCCATCACTGGTGGGCACTGAGGCTACACTGACGGGCACTGATGTGGCAGTACTGATTGGCACTGATGAGGCGGCACTGATGAGGTGGCACTGATGATGAGGCACTTATATGCAGCGATGATGAGCACTGATAAGCAGCACTGACGGGTACTGAGAGGTGGCACTGATATACAGCACTGATGGGCACTGATATGCAGCACTGACGGACACTGCTAAGCGGCACTGATGGGCACTAATAGACAGCATTGATTGGCACTCATAGGCGGCACTGGGCACTGATAGGTGGCACTGATAGGTGGGCACTGGTTTGCATTGATAGGGGTACTGGTGGGCACTGATAGGGGCACTGGTGGGCATATACATTGATAGGGGCTCATTCCCTGGTGGTCTAGGGTGGCATCTGAAGGTGGCACTGAGTGCCATCCACATTGGGCAGTATGTCACTTACCTGGTGGTCTAGGGGGGTCTCCCTGGTGGTCCAGATCGGCTCCCTGGTGGTCCCTGGTCGGCTCCCTGGTGGTCCTGGGTGGGCGCATCCCTAGTGGTCCCTGGGCAGGCTCCCTGGTGGTCTAGGGTGGCGATCCGAGGGAGGGCTGTGCTGATAAATCATCAGCACAAACCCTCCCTGTCAGGGATGCAGCCGATCAGCTCTCCCCTCCTCAGGTCTGCAGACCTGAGTACAGGAAAGCCGATAAACGGCTTTCCTGTATCACACTGTGACCAGCCGTGATTGGTAACGGCTGGTCACATGGTAAAGTGCTTCGGATCGACGCACTTTACCGAGAACAGTATTGCGGGGGGTCAGACTGACCTCCCACACCACCGATCGCCGCGATGTGCGCGCCCCCCCGGCCGCGCGGCGGCTTGTTATCCTGAGGACGTCATATGTCGTCCAGTCAGGATAACTGAGCCACTTCCCAGCCGTCATTTTGCATACAGCGGTCGGGAAGTGGTTTGGGAGGAACTCCAGCCGACTTCCCCATTATTTTTTTTTTTGGCCCCGCTTACCTGATGGTGGTATTTGCACATTTCAGATACTCACCCTTCCAGTGGATCCAGGGTTGACCCACTGAGATCCTCTCATGCCCGGCCAAAGCTCCATCCCACACTGCTATGTTCTCTCTGATGTCATCAAGAGGCCCGCCAACTCTTCCAGGTTCAGCGAGCGGGCCTCTCAATGATGCGCCAATAGGCCTGCCCCTCCTCCTGTTCTTGAATGAAAGGCTATCCCAGGAGGCACAGCGGGCAGTGAGCATGACATTCGCCTAAGGCGAGTGACGTGCATGGGGAGGCTTACATTAACTAAAAATAAAAGAAGTAAACAAGAAAAAAAGCAATGCCCTATTCCTGCAGAGGACGGGAGGAGGGGTGGAGAATCGGGATAGTCCTCGGGAGGGTGAAGGTCCGCTTTAACCACTACTCTCTGAATTTAGTCTTTTAGCAAGTTTCCTATACACTTACAAACTGATTTATCCAGGCCTGTATACTTTACCTTACACATGAGCTGAGCTCCTCCATGCCTCTTATTAGTTTGATTGCCCTTCTCTGCACTTTCTTCAGTTCCACAATATCCTTTTTGAGAACTGGTGCCCAAAACTGAACTGCATATTCCAGATGAGGTCTTACTAATTTGTACAGGGGCAAAATGATATCTTTCTCTCTGGAGTCCATACCTCTTTCTTTTTTTTAAAAAAAAATGCTTTATTGGTGTTTTACAGAGAGAAAAGGTTTGCAAACAGTTAAGTGGGACATAGTACATTGTCTGGAAATGTAGAGAAATTACATTGAAGCAAAACTAAACATAGTCATTGCACACAGTAAAGAACACCTAGAACTGGACCAAAAGAACATTGTATATGAGGAGTTCAATAACAAGCTCTTGATGGCGTTGATGGTGCCTCCAAAACAACCAAACACCCCTATAGGGAGCAAACTGTGTCCGGGTGAGGGAATAGCCAATCATCTTTCTTTGATGTCTTTTCTTTTCCCTGGATAATTTCTTATCATTGAAGTATAAGTGCAAAAAACGTGCATGGAAAACTTTGACCTGACACATTAGACCTTGAGTACTATCTGCGAGCCATGTCATTTCTCAGATCAGGTATACAAAGTCTGCTGGTTGTTAAAGCTGAACATCGATAACATAATAATAAAGCTTTTTCATCTTGGCAGGTGTATTTGTGAGCAACACAGGGCAAGAGTTGTTCCTCTCTATGGGGAGGGGGGATTAAAGACAAATATTTCCAGGTGGGTATGTGCGTGGTCTTGGTAGGTAACATTTTGAGTCTCTTAGGGTAAGGGGATCTTATGGGGTTTGAGGGTGGATAACCATGGAGAAGCAGAGCTCTAAGCTAGGGGTTAAAGCAGGAAAGGTATGAAGCCAGGAAGAGGGGAGAAGGCGCGATAACCTGATACTTTACTCTGTTAGCATACCAATCCCTTATCCCGAAGATGCCTCTGTGTCTTCAGGTCAAGCTCTGTTGTGGATTCAATAGCCTGAGGAATTCTGCTGACTCAACAATGTTAATCCAGCAAGCCCAGGTTTTAGAAAACTTTGCAGGAGTCTCTTAAGCCTGGTGGACTAAGTTCTCCATCTCGGCAATTCCCCTTATTCATTGGAGCCATTCTGAAATATTGGGGGGAGTGGTCTCTTTCCAGTGAAGCGGGATACACATCTTGGCTGCGTTAATTAGGTGAAGGGCTAGCGACCTTTTATAGGCTGCCTGGATTATGGATGAATGGTGGAGGAGATATTGTGCTGGGTTGTAGTCAGGAGAGTATGTTGTTATGTTGGTAGTGAGGTGTTGTACTGCCTTCCAAAAAAGGTTGTATCAGCGGGCTTTCCCACCAGATGTGGATCAGTGAACCACATGCTGTGTTGAATTCCAACAAAGCGGTGGTACATTGGGGTGGATTTTAGTTAGTTAATCTGGGGTCCTGTATCATCGTGAATATATTTGAAATGTGTTTTCTTGTGCGGAAACAGTTGTTGATCCTTTATGTATGTGGATGTAAATGTGCTCCCAATCTTCCATTGATAAATCTAAGGCCAGTTCCTCTTCCCAATGTTGGCTAGTTTTGTTCCCTCTAGGATCGCAGTTAGAGAACATGGGTGAATATAGGTCTGATATAAAGTGTCTTTGAGGATCTGAACTGGAACATAACGATTCAAAGGGGGTGTGGTCTCTGCACAATATGAATAGTGGTTTGGAGCTGTTCAGGAAGTGCCTGATCTGCATGAAATTGAAGAGATGGTGCGGTCAGGGAATTGAAAGGACTGGGCATTGACCAGAAGTTTGCCTTTTTCTGCCCGTATAGATATTTCGGGGATTGGGCCGTGTGGCAGGGCCAGCCCTACCATGGGTCCCAGTGGGTCCATTGGACCCAGGCAGCACTTTGAGAGGGGCAGCAAATTGAACCACGGCCACATCTCCTTCTCTTCTATTTATCCAGCAAATTGACGACCAAGATTTTTTTCCAGAAGTTTTGTGTGTCATGATGACAACTGCCCCCTGGGCTGCTCCGCCTGCCCCTATACTTCTCTAGCCTGCCCCTATACTGCCCTAGCCTGTCTATATACTACCCTAGCCTGTCCGTTTACTACCCTAGCCTGGCCCTATACTACCCTAGCTTGTCCCTATACTGCCCTAGGCCATCCCTATACTACCTTACCCTGCCCCTATACTGCTCTAGCCTGCCCCTATACTGCTCTAGCCTGTCTATATACTGCCATAGCTTGCCCATATACTACCCTAGCCTGTTTATATACTGCCCTAGCCTGCCCCTTGGAATTGAACATAATGGTATGTCATATAATTTTGCACATAGACATTGTGCTGTTGCTGTTGACTTCCTGATAAATGTAATTCTAGTTTTAATTATCATGATATAAAATAATGGATGTGGGGGCCTTTTGGTGGGTGTGATTTTTTTTTTTTTTTTTGGGGGGGGGGGCAGCATTTCATTCTTGGACCCAGGCAGCACGTCTTGGGCCAGTCCTGCCGTGTGGGGTGTGATCTGGGAAGCCAGTTGGAGTCAGAGGTCCAGGGGAGGATGCCAGATTCAGTTTTCTGCATGCTACAATGAAATTTTGTAAAGTGGGACCTATCAGTGGATGGCTGGTGCTCTTTTTTGGAATCAGTCTGGGCCCTATCCATGGTAAGTGACGAATTGGGATTTGGGAAAACGATTCTTTGAGCCTGACCCAATCTTTAGTGCAGATGTGGACATGCCAATCTTCTACTTAAGACCAGTAGTATTAATGTACAGTATATCTGGGAGGCCAGTTCCCCCTTTCATTTTGGTCCATACCTCTCTTAATACAAGAAAAGACTTTGCTCACTTTGGAAACCACAACTTGGTATTGTATGCTATTATTAAGCTTATGATCTACCAAACCCCCAGATTCTTCTCCATCATTGATTCCCCCAGTTGTACCCCCCCCCCCCCTAGTATGCATGATGCATGCATATTCTTAGCCCCCAAGTGCATAACTTTACATTTATCAACATTTAGGCTTCATACACACGGTCGTATGTTTAAAAATAAGCAAAATGTCGGGTCTGGGTCAGGGAAAAATCTGCGTTTTTTTTCGGTGTTTTGCACCGGCTTTAATGAGTGTTAGTGAGCGTCAGTGTCAATAGACGTTTTTTTTTAAAAAAAACATTCCTCTGCTATTTTTTAACCTGAAAACGTTGGCATCAAAAATGCCGGTTAACGCTGGTATGGCGTTAGTGAGCGTTTTGCGGCGTTGATGTCAAAAATGCCAAAACGTTACAGCCTCGGACCACGCTGGTTCCGCGTTCTAGTTACAGCTCACAAACGCTGATGCCCTCTACAGCTCAAAAACATCTGCGTTTTTATGGGGCCATTGAACAACATGGAGAGCTGCAAAAAATGCCAAAAAACGTGGCGTGTGTATGAGGGCTAAACCTCGTTTGCCACACAGTTGCCCAATTAAACAGTGCACTGAGGTCAGCTTGTAAGCTGGAGACATCCTGTAAGGCCGTTATTCCACTGCATAGCTTGATGTCATCTGCAGAGACTGAAATGGTACTTTTAATCCCATACCCTATATCATTTTATAAATATATTAAAAAGTATGAGTCCTAACACACCATTGGTAACCTTAGACCATTCAGCGTAATAATCATTACCCACTTGTCTCTGAATACAATCTTTTAGCCAGTTTTCTATCCATTTACAAACTGATCTTTCCAAGCCTGTAGACTTTACCTTACACATTAGCTGTGTGTGGGGAACTGTGTGAAACGCTTTTGCAAAATCCAAGTATATCACGTCTACAGCCACCCCTCTGTCCAAGGTTTTGCTCACCTTCTCATAAAAAGAAATCAGATTTGTCTGGCAACTTCTGTCTTTCATGAATCCAAGCTAACTTTTGCTTAAAATGTTTTTTTTCTAGCGAAAACTCATCTTTATGGTCTTTTATTAAACTCTCCAGTATCTTCCCAACTATAGAAGTTAAGCTTACAATTCTACAGTTACTTTGATCCCTTTTTAAATATAGGCACCGCATTGGCCTTACCCCGATCCAGGGTGCAATGCCAGTCACTAAAGGGCCCCTAAAAATTTGAATAGCTTTGAAATAACAGAGCTAAATTATTTTAGGACTTGTGGGTGTATACCATCTGGTCCAGGTGCTTTATTCACCTTTTTATTCTGTCTAAATATTTCTGGACCATATCAATTTTGAGCCATTGTGGATCATATGGGGCTGTGCCAATATCATGCCAATATCATTTCCCATGCTCTTTTGTATACACAGAGCTGAAGAAGGTATTTAATAAATTTGCCTTCTCTTTGTCCCCACTCACCCACTTTAGATTCTTTTTTTTTATAAAGGGCCTTCATACTCAGACCTGACCTTTGTACTATTAATATATTTGAAGATTTTTTCTGGGTTTGTCTTACTCCTTTTTTACATATTCTGTTATATTCCTTGTAACATTTAAATTATGCTACTGTTTCTTTATTTTTATATTTTTTTAAAGCACTTTTCTTATCATTTGCAGCTTTAACTTTTTATGTGACCCACATTTTATTTTTAGCTTTTTAAACTTGTTGCCCATGAATATATACTTTGCAGTGCGTACACATACAGTAGTTTTGAAGAATTCTCATTTCTGTTCTATGTTCATCTATGCCAATATTCTCTCCCAGTATAGGTTTTGGAGAGCAGCCTTGGAAAACGTACACTATATTCCCTAAAGTATTTGGACACCTGCCTTTACAAGCACATGCACTTTAATGGCATCCCAGTCTTAGTCCGTAGGGTTCAATATTAAGTTGGCCCACACTTTGCAGCTATAACAGCTTCAACTCTTCTGGGAAGGCTGTCCACAAGGTTTAGGAGTGTGTCTATGGGAATGTTTTACCATTCTTCCAGAAGAGCATTTGTGTGGTCAGGCATTGATGTTGGACGAGAAGGCCTGACACGCAGTCTCTGCTCTAATTCATCCCAAATGTGTTCTATTGGGTTGACGTCAGGACTCTGTGCAGGCTGGTCAAGTTCCTCCACCCAAAACTCGCTCATCCATATCTTTAAAAAGAAAAAAAAAGAAAGTTTTTGTGTGTGTGTGTGTGTGTGTGTGTGTGTATATGTATATGTGTGTGTATGTGTGTGTATATATATATATATATATATATATTACATCACTTGGCACTTTTTGCAGCGCGACTCCTTTTGTTGTAATTGAAGCTTTACTGTATATATCTTATGCAGGGACATGCAGTCATGACTATTTAAAAAAAATGATCAAGCTTTGAGTATCATAGCTTGGCAACCCCCACAAATTTGGGTGGGATGTTGCTGAAGTCCTACCCCACCACTGGTCCAAATTTGAGACTCCTATCACCTATGGTTCCAGAGATACAGGGCTCCATGCACAGCCTGTAAGAAGCTACATACAGCGCTGCCTTTTTAAATACAAGCTGGCATATGCTGTTTGTAGCAGGCTGAGAGGATGAGCTCACAGTGCCTCTGACTTTTTGTCAGAGGCATTGAGCTTAATGGACAGCTTGAAGCCTTGGACCATTGGCAAAGCACCATTGGTCCAAGCTGTCCAATAAAAATGCTGCAGTGGAGGCTCTCCTCACACTGCAGTGTCATAGAAGGGGGCATGTGTCTAAAAGATACATGCTCCCTTCCAGCCTCTTAACTACAAGGAAAAAACATGGGTTTATGGGTATGAGATTAATCCATAATCCCATGTTTTTCTCACACAGTTAAGAGTGAGAAATTGCTGTTATAACATAATAATTATTATTTATCTATTTACTGTGAAATTGATGATTTGAAGTTATAACTTCAAACTTCAGTAATTTGTCCATTAAGCCACTTGCTTGAGTAAAGTTTTTGAAAATATAGTAAATTACCTTAAAAACAATATATAATAATTATTTATATATTACTTACGATAATTAACCACTTGCCACCCAGGCCAATTCTGAAACTTCTCTCCAACATGAGAAAATCATATTTTTTTGCTAGAAAATTACTCAGAAACCCCAAATATTATATATATATTTTTTAGCAGACACCTTAGGGAATAAAATGGTGGTCATTGCAACTTTTTATGTCACACGGTATTTGTGCAGAAATGTTTCAAAATCGCTTATTTTTTGGAAAAAAAACAGTTTCATGAATAAAAATAAAAAAAAACATGATGTTACGCCACGTAAATGGATACCTAACATGTCATGCTTTAAAATTGCGCACGCTTGTGGAATGGTGCCAAACTTCAGTGCTTAAAAATCTCTATAGGCAACGTTTTAAACATTTTCACAGGTTACATGTTTAGAATTACAGAGGAAGTCTAGTGCTAGAAGTATTGCTCTTGCTCTAACGTTCTTGGCGATACCTCACATGTGTGGTTTGAACACCATTTACATATGCTAAAACAAGTCCTTATGCTGGTTAAATTAGTAAACTATGAGAACTAATGAAGGTGCTATATATAATCTATGTGTATGTGTATCTATCTGGCTCTGATACTAGCCAGTGCCTCACCATCCACTGACCTCAACACACTCCCTGATCTCATGGTGGAGTTGCTGCTTCAATTTCACTTGTTTAATGTATATATTCACTTAGTAGCGCAGCTTCTTTTTGATTTTTTTTTTTTGTCTGTAAACATACATTTAAAAAAAAATAACAAACATGTCATACTTACCAGCTCTGTGCAATAGTTTTGCACAGAGCAACCTCAATCCTCATCTTCTGGGGTCCTCCAATGCTGCTCCTGGCTCCTCCCACCTGCTGAGTGCCCCCATAGCAAGCCGCTTGCTATCAGGCCACTCATGCGGGTTTGAACACAAGGCATGTTCTGTGTGTCCATAGACCCACACATTGCAGCTTGGCCTCACTCCCCGCTCTCTCCTCAGAGGCTGTGATAGACAGCAACAGGAACCAATGGCTCCTACTACTGCCTCCATGTGCAGTAAGGAGAGAGAGGAGAGAGCCGCTGCTCTCAGGCACAGCTATGAATCGAGACCAGGCTCAGAAAGGTATGGGGGAGGGGGGCTGGTAGGGATCCAGTTCAGAGAAGGTTTTTTACTTTAATGCAGAGAATGCACTATGCAATAACTTGAATTTGGAATGCATTCAGCTCTTTTTTAATCTACTGAGCTGGCTAGAACCAGTTCTTGAGGGAATCTATTCCACATTTTCACAGCTCTTACTGTGAAGAAACCTTTCTGTATTTGGAGATTAACCACCTCAATACCAGGCACTTACCCCCCTTCCTGCCCTGGCCAATTTTCAGCTTTCGGCACTGTCACATTTTGAATGACAATTGCATGGTCATGCTGCACTGTACCCAAATGAAGTTTTTATCATTTTTTCCCACAAATAGAGCTTTCTTTTGGTGGTATTTGATCACCTCTGCAGTTTTTATTTTTTGCGTTACAAATAAAAAAAGACCAAAAATTTGGAAAAAAAGAAAAGTTTTTATTTATTTCTGTCTCAAAACTTTGTAAATAAGTAAGTTTTCTCCTTCACTGATGGGGACTGATGAGGCTGCACTGACGTGCACCGATGAGGCAGTACTGATTGGCACTGATGAGGCAGCACTGATAAGGTGGCACAGATGGGCCTAATGGTGAGCCACTAATATGCAGCACTGATGGCCACTGATAGGTGGTGGGCACTGATAGGTGGCACTGATATGCAGCACTGATGGGCACTGATTTGTGGCACTGATGGGCACTGATTTGTGGCACTGATGGGCATTGATAGGTGGCACTGATAGATAGCACTGTTAGAGAGGCACTGGCAGGCATCACATATGGGCACAGTGCCATCCCTATAGTGCACTGTATGCCCCTTACCTGGTGGTCCCTGGGTGGCCGACTGGTGGTCTCCCTGGTGGTCCCTGGGCAGGCTCCCTGGTGGTCCCTGGGCAGGCCCCGTGGTGGCCTTGAGTGGTGATCCTAGGGGGGGTGCACTGATAAACAATCAGCGCAGACCCCCCCCCCTGTCAGGAGAGCCGCCGATTGACTCTCCTCTACTCGCATCTGCAGACACGAGTAGAAGAAAAGCCGATACACGGCTCTTCCTGTTTACACTGTGACCAGCCGTGATTGGTCACAGCTGATCATGTGGTTAAGAGCTTCTGATGGAAGCTCTTTACCTAGATTGGTAATGCGGTGGGTCAGACTGACACACCGCACCACCGATCGCCGCAATGTGCGCCCCCCCCCTGGGGGCACGCGATCGTGGAATATCATGAAAGACATTATATGAGGTCCGGTCAGGATAACCAAACCACCACCAGGCCGTCATTTGTCTATAGGCTGGACGGGAAGTGGTTAAATCTCTTTTCCTCCAGACGTAAAGAGTGCCACGTGTCCTGCGTAACGACTTGGAAATGAGGAACTCTGCACCAGGTTCATTCTATGAACCACTTATGTATTGTTAAGTATGTTAATTATATCCCATCTCAATCGCCTCTTCTCAAAAGAGAATAAACTCAGTTCAGCTAATCTTTCCTCATAGCTGAGCTCCTCCATGTCTCTTATCAATTTGGTTACCCTTCTCTTCACGTTTTCTAGTTCTGCAGTATGGGAGAGCAGACAGCAGGTTCTAAATAAAATAAAATACACACATACCTTCTGGATGGACAAGTTTTGGACGCAGCCTTTATTATTGGCTTAAAATGAATAAATACTACGGCTCAAGCTGGATAAATAAAGGAAAACACAGGGGAATGCCCCCAAACTAACGTAAGACATCAAATCCATAAAATGCAAAAGAATATATAAGAGTAGATATGGAACTGTCCCCATTATAAAAGGTGACACATGCCACATAAGAAGTAGCTGCGACTTCAGGGAGAGAACACTACAGCTGCTGCTACTGAGGCGACTGGGAAACTGGGATCGGAACCCCCTTTTTATTTGAAAATTTCCCTGACAGAGACCCTATTTTCCCTGGATACAGTGGCCAGTTGGCCACCACCCGGAGCCCTGGACCAATGGGGAGCTTTCCAGCATTTTTGAAACTGGGGGAGCCTAGAAACTCCCGCTGCCACTATCCCATGAGGAAAAGGGGGGTTAGAAACTGTTTCCCCTCCTTTTCCTTTATGGGACAGCAGGTTCGAAATAAAATAAAATACACACACACCTTCTGGATGAACAAGTTTTGGCCGCAGCCTTTATTATTGGCTTAAAATGAAGAAATTAATTAAAATATATTTTCTTTAAAAATACGTAACGACTCAGCCGCTACGGCTCAAGCTGGATAAATAAAGGAATACACAGGGGAATGCCCAGAAGAGAGGTATAAACACCTGGCATCCAGTCCCCAATCCAATCCAGCATTGAAGATATCCAAACCAATCTCAGTAAGGTGTACCCCATCCCTCCTATAAAGCCCTGGGACCCCTCCTTCCAGCTCCCATATGCCTATAGGAAAAGCCTAGACCTGACTGTAAAAATGTTTGCATAGCCCGATTAATTATTTTGCACACTTTCTCAAGAGGACGTAACTGAGAAGAACTTTAACCACTTTAAACGGGAATCATTTCCGAAAAAATTACAACTGTCCTAGGGGAGCGTAGATGAAATCTAACTAAATCATCTCTCATGGCAAAATTAAGTCTAAATGTTTCGTTTTCCCTATATCGTTATCACCTAAGTGAATAATTAAAATATCAGGGGACGGCCACTTTGTGTATAACTATCCTAATTCCCTGAATAGGTCTGACCATATTATACCCCGCTTCCATGCCAAAAAAAATGTAATCCTCATTTTTTAAACTCAAATTCAAGGAATAAACTCTTTCTTCGGCTCTCTTGCTTGCCCAATGCACGAAGGAATGTCCAATGACCCAGACTACCTTCTTTACACCTGAAAGTAGTTAAGTAGAAGAATTCGGGTGTACATATAATAGAAATCTGTCCGATTTCCACCTCCCTAACCCCTTTATTACTCCTTAGCTCAGTCCCAGTCTATCTGCCTCAGTGGCTGCCCCTATTCTGAAAGAATGAGATGCTAACCTTGCATTGTCTAAGCCCAAATAACTTCTGCATTTGTGAAAAACATTAATGAATTGAAACTTACTTAAAGGGGACCCATCCATATGTAGAAACAGCTGCCCCTTAACGTCTAGCTAAAATTATCCAGAAACCTCAGCCAAACCATGTGATCCTCCCAAATGTCATGGGAGAATCTGACATGCGCTGAAGGTGACTTTAAACCAGCTATGGCCGAATAAAGCCAGCGGGAGAAAATTCTGCCTATAGGCATCTGGTTGCAAATGCCAACTGGCCCAATAATGATTGTACCTCTCTCAACAAAACCTTCTTCCTAATTAAAATTAAGATGCAAGTAGTGAGTTTAACATTTTTTAATCTGGGTAATCTAAATTCCATGTTTAGCGTATCTATTGTGATACCTAAGAATTCCAGACAGGCAGAAGGATAAACTGTCTTTTCAAAGGCCAAAGTGACTCCAAAAAGCTCACATATGGGGATAAATGTGTGCAATAACTCTCTACATAAAGAAGACTTGGGGGGGCCTAGATAATGGATAAATGACTTTGCGCCCGTCCTTCTAAAAACTATCCATTCTAGAAATGATGCAATGGATACAAAGTAAAAACATGATAATGAGCAGTGCATCTGACAAAATAAAATTGACCCTTAAAGAGAAAACCCAAGGAATTAAAAGATTTGGGGTTGATTGGTAGGAGTCTAAAAGCTGGCTTGATATGCGCCTTGGCCATCAAAGCACCTGGACCTATTTCCCTAAGAATCACCAGTGCATCCAGGTGGCCACCACCTGGAGCCCTGGACCAATGGGGAGATTTCCCGCATTTTTGAAACTGGGGGAGCCTTGAAACTCTTGCTGTCACTATCCCATGAGGAAAAGGGGGGTCAGAAACTGTTTCCCCCCCTTTTCCTTTATTCTTTTTTTGTACTAGAATGTACAATGCATACTGTTCATGTTTTTAGCCCCCCAAGTCCAAGGTGGAAGTTTACTCTCTCAGTCAACTTTGACTATTTTAATCCCTATGCTGCTAGGATTAAATAGATAGGACTTATATCATATTTACTTGCTTTTAAACTTTTTCCACATTTCGTCAGTTACTTACTGGTTTCCTTGCCTATGTAAATTATGTCATACATCCCAGCAGTTTAAAGGAGATGAGGAGGGTTTTTTTTCAGCCAGCTAAGCAGACCCTAATGCCTGCGTGCCTGAGCTAAGGGCAGATGGATGCCAGGAAGTGAATGCTACATAAAACCAAAATAAAGCATGGAGACATGGATAAATGGGTGGGTGTGCTTTGAATATTAAAAATGTATTAAATAATGTTTTTGGTTTGTGGTATTCAGATATAGTGTATTTCCACCTTAAGGCTGCCATACATGGGCTGAATCTTGTTCTATGTATAGGCTAGCTGTTTGTTGACTTGTGTACAACCAGCCTGTCGGGTTTTGACCGAATGATCAACCGGAAGTTAGCGGAAGGCCATTTTGCTGTTGCTCCGGAGTTTGTTTACAAGCGCTTCTTATCTACATAAATGTGAGTGGTTTTTCAACTACTTAATAAAACAAGTTTTTGTTTACACTATGAGGAGCTTCTTGCCTTGTCTAGAGTTGAGCGAACCCGAACTGTAAAGTTTGGGTTCGTACCGGACTTTAGGGTGTCCGTGTCCTGAACCTGAACATTTGAGAAAAAGTTTGGGTTCAGGTATTTTTTCGTGCCTATTTGGGCAGCCAATCAACAAGCGCTTCACTTGTTTGCCCTTAGAAGCCATCACAGCCATGCCTACTAATGGCATGGCCGTGATTGGCCAGTGCATCATGTGACCCAGCCTCTATATAAGCTGGAGTCACGTAGTGCTGCATGTCACATCATCTCATACTAGCGTAGGGAGAGGATGCTGCTGCTGGTGTGAGGGACAGATTAGCATTATAAAATCATCTCATACTGGTGTAGGGAGAGGTTCCTGCTGCTGGTGTGAGGGACAGATTAGCGTTATAAAATCATCTCCTACTAGTGTTGGGAGAGGTTCCTGCTGCTGGTATGAGGGACAGATTAGCTTTATAAAATCATCTCATACTAGTGTAGGGAGAGGATTTTGCTGCTGGTGTGAGGGATAGCTTAGCATAAAATCATCTCATACTAGTGTAGGGAGAGGTTCCTGCTGCTGGTGTGAGGGACAGATTAGTGTTATAAAATCATCTCATACTAGTGTAGGGAGAGGTTCCTGCTGCTGGTGTGAGGGACAGATTAGTGTTATAAAATCATCTCATACTGGTGTAGGGAGAGGTTCCTGCTGCTGGTGTGAGAAACAGATTAGCGTTATAAAATCATCTCATGCTAGTGTAAGGAGAGGTTCCTGCTGCTGGTTTGAGGGACAGATTAGTGTTATAAAATCATCTCATACTGGTGTAGGGAGAGGTTCTTAATGCTGTTGTGAGGGACAGATTAGCGTTATAAAATCATATCATACTAGTGTAGGGAGAGATTGCTGCTGCTGGTGTAAGGAAAGATTAGCGTTATAAAATCATGTCATATTAGTGTAGGGAGAGGATCCTGCTGCTGGTGTGAGGGACAGATTAGCGTTATAAAATCATCTCATACTGGTGTAGGGAGAGGTTCCTACTGGTGGTGTGAGGGACAGATTAGCCTTATAAAATAATGTCATACTAGTGTAGGGAGGGGATCCTGCTGCTGGTGCTATTTGTGCTAAATAGTACATTTGCGTCCAGAATGAGGAGAGCGTCAAAAAAGGGACGTGGTCGTGGTGCCGCTGGTACTGCTGGTGATGGTGGTATTGGTGAAGCTCCTGTTGCAAGGAGAGGACGTGGTCGATCTGTGCCAGCTACACGCATAAGTGAAACATCTTCTTCAGGTGCGAGTAGCCGACAGAACCTTCAATCTTATATGGTAGGCCCGAATGCCGCTCAACGAATAGTGAGGCCAAAACCAGTACAGGCGATAGTAGATTGGGTGGCTGACAATGCCTCCAGTTCCTTCACATTGTCTCCCACCTGGTCCCTTGCTGAAAGCTCAGAGTTGGCACCTGAACCCCATGGCCATCTGTCTTTCACCTCAGCCCCTTGTAAATCAGCCAAGTAGTCTGAGCCCCAAGTCATGCAGCAGTCTCTTATGCTTTTTGATGACTCTGCTGGTGTGCATTCCGTGGGCCATCCACATAGCCCTGCCCCAGAAGTGGAAGACATTGAGTGCACCGATGCCCAACCACTTCTGTTTCAGGATGAGGACATGGAAACACCACTGCAGCACGTCTCTGATGATGATGAAACACAAGTGCCAACTGCTGCGGCTTTCTACAGTGTGCAGACTAACAAGGAGGGCAGTGGTGAAGAGTGGGTGGAAGATGATGTGGAGGATGATGAGGTCCTAGACCCCACATGGAATAAAGGTCATGCGAGTGACGTGTGCAGTTTGGAGGAAGAGGTGGTGGTTGCACAGAGGCACCATCACAGCAAAAGAGGAAGCAGGTTGCAAAAGCGGAGCAACAGTCCCCTAGACAGTACGCTTGCTACTACCCACCGCACCCAGGGAATTAGCACACCAAAGGCAGCTCAAAGGAGTTCCCTGGCGTGGCAGTATTTCAGACAATGTGCTGACAAGACACGAGTGGTTTGCACGCTGGGCAATCAGAGCCTGAAGCGAGGCATAAATGTTCTAAACCTGAGCACAACCTGCATGACCAGGCATCTACATGCAAAGCAGGAGCTGCAGTGGTATAAGCACCTCAAAATCCAAGAAAGGTCTTGGGCTCCTCCTGCTTCCTCTTCTGCTGCTGCCTCGGCCTCTTCCTCCACCTCTACAGTGCCAGTGTCACCTGCCACCCAGCAAACAGACTATGTGACAGCAACGCCACCATGTCTGCCACCGTCACCAAGCATTTCCACATGGTCCCATGGAAGCTTACAGCTGTCCATCTCCCAAACACTGGAGAGAAAGAGGAAGTACCCCCCCACCCTCTCGCGATCCCTGGCCCTGAATGCCAGCATTTCAAAATTCCTGGCCTTTGAAATGCTGTCATTCCGTCTGGTGGACACGGACAGTTTTAAAAACCGGATGGTGGTGGCTGTCCCACAGTACGTGGTTCCCAGCCACCACTACTTTTCCAGGTGAGCAATCGCTTCCCTGCACAAACAAGTCATGGACAAGATCAAGTGTGCACTGCACAACGCCATCTGTGGCAAGTTCCACATAACCACTGATACGTGGACCAGTAAGCATGGGCAGGGACGCTATATCTCGCTAACTGCACACTGGGCAAATGTAGTGGCGGGTGGGCCTGAGGCGGATAGCAGTTTGACGCATGTCCTTCCACCACCGAGGATTGCAGGGCATTTCTTTTTGCCTCCTCCTCCTACTCTACTTTTTCCTCCTCTACCCCCTCCTCATCCGCTCAGCGTAACACCTTCACCACCAACTTCAGCACATCCAAGGAGAAATGACAGCAGGCTGTTGTAAAACTGATATGTTTGGGGGATAAACCCCACACTGCGCAGGAGCTGTGGACGGGCATTGAACAGACTGATGAGTGGTTGTTGCCAATGAGCCTCAAGCCCGGCCTGGTGGTGTGCGATAATGGGCGAAATCCCATAGCAGCTCTGGGCCTAGCTGGTTTGACGCACATCCCTTGCCTGGCGCATGTGCTGAATTTGGTGGTGCAGTCATTTCTAAAAAACTACCCGTATATGTCAGAGCTGCTGAAAGCGCAAGCCATCTGTGCGCGCTTTCGGCGTTCTCACCCTGCTGCTGCTCGCCTGTCTGTGCTGCAGCGGAACTTCAGCCTTCCCGCTCACCGCCTCCTATGCGACGCGCCCACAAGGTGGAACTCCACCTTGCACATGCTGGAGAGACTGTGTGAGCAGCAGCAGGCAATAGTGGAGTTTCAGCTGCAGCACGCACGGGTCAGTCGCTCTGAGGAACAGCACCACTTCACCACCAACGAGTGGGCCTCCATACGAGACCTGTGTACCATATTGTGGTGTTTCGAGTACTCCACCAACATGGCCAGTGCCGATGTTGCTGTTCTCAGCGTTACTATCCCACTTCTATATCTCCTTGAAAAAACACTTTGGGCGATGATGGAAGAGGATGTGGCACAGGAGGAAGAGGAGGAAGAGGGGTAATTTCCACGGTTATCAGGCCAGTCATTCACAAGTGGCTCGGAGGGAGGGTTCCTGCACCAGCATGGGCCAGGTAAAAATTTTCAAGCCAGGGCACAGTTCTGGAGGATGAGTATGATGATGAGGAGGAGGAGGAACCATGTTCACAGCAGGGTGGCACCCAACGCAGCTCGTGGGCATCACTGGAGCGTCGCTGGGGGGATACGGATGACACAGATACACCTCCCACAGAGGACAGCTAGTCTTTGCCTCTGGGCAGCCTGGCACACATGAGCGACTACATGCTGCAGTGCCTGTGCAACGACAGCCGAGTTGCCCACATTGTAGCTTGTGCTGATTACTGGGTGGCCACCCTGCTGGATCCCCGTTACAAGGACAACGTGCCGTCCTTAATTCCCTCACTGGAGTGTGATCGGAAGATGCATGACTACAAGTGCATGCTGGTAGACGCGCTGCTGAGGGCAATCCCAAAAGACAACGGGGGCTCAGTGGAAGCACAAGGCGAAGGCAGCCAGCACCTCAGAAGGCAGGGTTAGTATGGCCGAAATGTGGAAAAGCTTTGTCAGCAGCACATCACAACAAACAGCACCACCAGCTGATAGGCAACGTCTTAGCAGGAGGCAGCATTTCAGCAACATAGTGGAACAGTATGTGTGCACACGCCTACACGTACTGACTGATGGGTCTGCCCCATTAAATTTCTGGGTCTCCAAATTGGGCACATGGCCTGAGCTTGCCCTTTATGCCTTGGAGGTGCTGTCCTGCCCTGCAGCCAGTGTATTGTCTAAACGTGTGTTTAGCATGGGAGGGCGCGTTATCACAGACAAGCGCAGCCACCTGTCCACAGCCAACCTGGACAAGCTAACTTTTATTAAAATGAACCAGGCATGGATCCCACAAGACTTGTCTGTACCTTGTGCAGAATAGACATTTATACCGGCCTCACACAGCCATTGGTATACTTAAGTGAACTTATTCCTTTTTTTTTTTTTTTTAATTTGTCTCAAAATTTTGGGGGGCTACCCCAATTAGAAAAAAAACAAACAAACAAAAAACAGTGTTGGCTACCTCCTCCTCCACCGCCACACCACCTACACCGCCACGGTCACCGCCTCCTCAACCCCCTACTCCACATCCACCTCCTCCTCCATTTTTTTTTTTTTTTTATGTGATTTTAAGTTATTTCCCTATCCACATTTGTTTGTAGGGCACTTGTCCTACTCTTACCCCCTTAGCCCTCTAGCCCTTTCCAGGACTGTTTTAGAGCCATTTTTGTGCCCAAAAGTTCGGGTCACCGTTGACTTCAATGGGGTTCAGGGTCAAGTTCCGGGCCGAACTCAAACTTTTTTGCGAAGTTCAGCCGAACCTGAACATCCAGGTGTCCGCTCAACTATAGCCTTGTCTGTGATATGTCAAATACTTGAATGCACATGTGATTCAAGAGATCCGTTGGGTGTTCCCGAGATGGTTTTGTCACCTGTTGATGTCATTGAAGGAGGCCCACATGTTGTCAGATGATCTAAGACCTTTCTGTAATAAGAGGGTCATATCGATCTGGTAAGCCTATACGGTGTTACCTGGTGCAGGAATTTGCACAACCTTTTGGATTTCTTTTCTCAAGAGTGGATGTCGTCACCACTTTTTCTGCTGTATATACCTATTGTACATTTTTTTTACTATTTGGGGAATTAAAATTTATTTCACTTGTGGATATTTTTATTGCAGACTTTCCTTTTATTTTCTGCACTTTTCATGGCCATCTTAAGTAAGGGCAGATGATCACGTAGCATTTACTTTCTTATCTCAGGCATCTAGACAGGAGGGTGTGCTTAGTTGAGAAAACACCTCCTCCCCTCCTGAAGACTCCTGAGATGTATGACATTATTTGCCAGGAAGTAACTGAAGACATGTAAAAAAAAGTTCAAAATAAATATGATATGCTTTCCTATCTATTTACTAATGCTAGCAGCATAAGGATTACAAATAGTCAATTCTGATTAAGAGAGTGAAGTTCCACTTTAAGTGCATTATCTAGTGTAGCCATGTGCTCCCTTAAGAGTGGCTGAAAGTTGGAGTCCACCCGCCTGCTGCTCTCAATCACACGTATTCCACACATCCAAATTCACTGAACAGGCCGGTACTTTGTTTTTTTGTTTTATTTAGGGGGTTTGAACTTGGATAGGGATTAGGGAGGACTGTGGGGTGCCCAGTAATTGAACATAGGACATACTATATACACCTCCGGTATATATATTTCTTCACCTCCAGCACACTATTTGCTGTCCGTTACACTTCTCCTGTACTTCTTTCCAGTAGACTACTTGCTGACCGTTACACCTGTCCACCTGGTCTGAAGGGAAATTTATCAGACCTCTACAATACTTCTTCTTCACCACAGCTAGCACATGGTGAGGCCTGCTGCAGCCGCTGGCAAGCCCTCAGAACTACCCTTTGTGGGCGAGAGCTGTAGGTTTCTCTCACTGAAACCAGACAGCCTGTCTTGTGTAGCAAAGTACGTTGGTACTAGGCGGGCCTTTGGATGAACTACAACTCCCAGCCCATCCTTCAGAACCATCCTGTCTGTCCCAAGGTCTATTGGCTCTCCTTCCCCTTGTTTGGTTCCTCCTGGCATCCACAGACTTTTCTCTCTCTCCCTCTCCCTCTCTCTCCCAGACTGTCTTTACTTTCGACATGAGACTAGTATCCAACAAAAAATGTGCGTTCTGATGTCTGAAAATCTAAGCGTGTGTACGAGGCTTTACTAACACTGGAGAGTGCAGAATCTGGTGCACCTTTGCATGGCAGCCAATCAGCTTCTAACTTCAGCTTCTTCAATGAAGCTTTGACATAAAACCTGAACGTGATTGGTTTCTGTGCATAGCTGCACCAGATTCTGTGTGCTCCAGTTTTAGTAAATAAGCCCCATTACCTGCATTTTAATAATGGGACCACAATATTCAGGCCACAGTACTGAGTGATTTTTAGGAATATAATAGTGAGCAGTTAGCCATATCTGCTGTCTATTATAAATTGGCCTCTTGCAGGCCAAACACAAATATTAAGGCCGGATACATACGTGTGCAGCCGCGGTTTCCAGCCTGAGGTCCAATTCATTCCTGTTCACCAGTTCAGGTGCGACTCAGGACCAAATTTTTGCCTGAATTCGCACCTGAACCGGGCCCAAAAACGCACAGGACCCTTTTGGAATGCGCACCGCAGCCGACCTGGACATGTGTGAATTGGCTCCATTGGGAGCCAGTCACACTCGCATGTCATGCAAATTAGATGTGGTGAAAACTGCATCCAATTCGCACATATGTGAACCCGGCTTAAAGTCAGATTTCAGTGCAAAAGAAACATGCGTGATTAACTCTCCCATATACAAGGCTTACATATTAAATATACAGGATAAAACCTTTTAAACTGATATCTTGAATACTTATAACTAGATTTTCTTTCTCGGACATCACGGGACACAGAGCAGGCTATGTTAAAAGGCTGGCTGGAGGCCAGCCTAGATTTGTAGGAGGAGTCTGAGGGGTACATATATCTCTCCTCCTCTGTCTGCTCCTGCGTTGGCTCATTTCCTGGTTCCCGCGGTCACTTCCGGTTTTCCGTCACTTCCGGTTTTCGTATGGTGAGATGGTAGCCCGGCGTGTAGGCTGCAGCAAGGGGTTTATTTTCTCATAGTGCTCACGCTTCCAGTTAAGATGCGGACTGGGGGGGGGGGGGGAATCTACGAGGAGGGGGGCTTTCCTGCATTCTACAGTGTGCAGGTCAGTGTCTGGTGCGGTTGCAGTATGGCAGCCCCTACCTCGTTCACATGATGGGGGTAGTAGTCTGAAGATGATGGGGGTAGATCTTGGACGTACCTGCCCCCAGTAGCAGCAGCACGCTGCACACGTCAGCTGCATCCACAGGTTGTCCCTGGGGGTCTCCTCTCCGCTGCTCTGAGCATCTCTGACACCAATGTCAGTACCAGCCGGGGCCCCGCCCCCCAGCTGCATCACTCTTCACCCTGTCCCCCGTCAGAACCATGTCCCCCACCTTCTGGAAGCCACCACTGGCACTCCACACCACATGTTGGGGGCTACTTGTCGGGACACCCCAGGCTGACTCATCAACTCCTGCCTCACTGGCAGTATTATTGGTCAGTCTGCCTGGGTGCACTAGGTTGTCGCTGTTAGACAGCATTGGACTTGTGGTTCTCCACCTGGCGGTCTGCAGGGCATGGGGGGGGTGTAGGCCTGACCAGGTTCATCAGTCATCTGCTTGAGACATGTCTTGTCGTCATAGTCATCAGATGTCTGCAGGGAAGGCTGCTCACGGTTCAGTCCTCAGGGTTATTAGGACCTCCGCTTAGGTCATTGGGGCACTGAGCTGTCTTTGGTGGGGGATGGGGTTCAGGCCAGGTGCTTCCTTCACCCAGAAGGGGTTGGGCTGGGATTTGTAGTTCCACCATGCATGGCTGCGCACAGCTCCGCATTTCATCAGTGCCATCTGTTGTGTGGGCATGGTTAGGAGGGGAGTGGTTTTGGGGTGGGAAGGATGGGGTTACAGATAGAAGCTTCCTTCACTCAGGAGGGGTTGGGCTGGCACTTGTAGTGGAATGGTTGCTTACAGCCTCTCATTTCGTAGTATGGTTGTGAGGGGATGGGGGAATGTGCAGGGAGGGTTCTTGGTATCCCATAGCTCGGTATGGAAGGGTGTCAGTACGGTACATCAGCTTTCATAGCTCGGATATCAGGGGCAGTACAGGTAGGTTCAGTCATCGGTTGCACAGTGGGCGTTTTTTATCAGTTCTAGGTGTCTGTTTTCATTTGAGCATCATTTTTTCACTGCACATGTCAGTGTTCATTTTCATCTTTATATTAATTTCTATGTTGTGTTTTTTGCCCAGGATACGCTGGGATGGCTGGTTACACGGGGCACGGTTGCTCACAGTTCGTTATCTCCTCGGTACTATTTGTCTATAGTGAGGGCTCACACAGCTCATTACCATTAGGCTCCATACACACTGTATCTAATAAACGACCGTTTTTGGTAGTTTTGTTGTTTTTTTTTAACAGCCCATGCACATATGGATGTTAATTGTCGTTTATATCAGCAGTGGCGTTCTTGGGCTGTTATCTGAACGCCCTGAACTGGCGTTCAAAAGTCGTTCTTTTGACCACAAAAAACGCTGGACGCAGATAAATGCTGCTAAACGCTCATAAACGCCGGTAAACGGATATTTATCAGCGGCCGGCGTTTTTTGCAGTCAATGGAAGCTAATGAAGAAAAAAAAAAACGCTGATAAACGCAGGTAAGCGCTGCTTGCAAAACGCTGCAAAATAACGTTTTGTAAGCAGCTTCTCCTGCCTGACGCTGAGAGAGAGCCCAGGTAGCGTCCAGTGTGCATGGAGCCTTACCCCTAGGTCAGGGGGGGGTTATTAGCATTCACGGTCTGCTGATGCAGGGCTGGCATACAGGTAGGCTCATTTCTCATCAGTTCTCTTTGGGGCTCATTGCATCTTGGTTTTTGTCACTTGGGTAGCATGGTAGTTACGGCACATACACTACTACTAGCTGTGTCCATTTCATATGCATTTTATGTTTTATCATACTTTCGTTCGGTCGTTTCATCAGCTATACACGGGTATAGTTAGCTAAGTCAGGATCTGTCACATCTACAGATCCATACGGGCTGAGGTTTCATTTTTAAATGGTTGTTGGATCACAATCTTCTCGCCTGTATACCATACATCATACGATGCACGTTCATCATTACACCTGTACGACTACCCACCACGGTCTGTGGGTACCTTAGCCCTGAGTGGGTTTTTTGTGATAGTTCCATGTCTTCATCGTTCGTTCTGCATGTGCAGGGTCGGCACATTGGGATGGTCAGTGGCTAGTTTTTTCATATATCATTGATTATGTTTGTCTTTGCCTCATTCATCTCGCATGCCAAGCTGCTATTCCATCATTCCTACTGAGGTTTCCCTTGCAGTACTCATCCGGCGATCGGGCTATCAAGCGCATTCTAAAGTAGACGGGGACTTTTGGTTATTCAAGGCTGATATTAACACTTGAAGCCACTTCCTATCAGTCATGCCCTCTGGCAATGGCAAGATAAATGGCGCAAATGTTGTTATTCTACCACCAGGTTAACCTTCGGGTCAAAAGCAGTCCTCACTTATTTGACACCTTTTGCCCAAGCACTCTATTGGATCTTGGGTAACTGTAAGGTGGTCAGGGGATAATTAATTATCTAGGTGAATTCCTGCTGTTGGAGGACCCTGGTAGTGTTGAGCGAACCCGGACTGTAACGTTCGGGTCCGTACCGAACTTTCGGGTGTCCGTGGCACGGACCCGGACCCGGACATTTCAAAAATCGTTCGGGTTCGCAGGCCCAAGCGAGTTGTGATGGTCCCAGGAGGTTGTCGTCCTTAAGTGGATCTATTAATTAATAGGGGACTGGTGGAATGTCAATGGGTTCTAGGTTATCTCACGAACCCGTTTTCCACAGTTTATTCACTCCTGACGAAAACTGGGCTTCCAATTGGACCACCATCTTATTGTTGTAAACGCGGTAAATAGAACGGTAACGGTCTCCCGTACTGACTATCCTTCACCGAAGTTCACAATTATAGTCGGAACTTATTGGTTTTCAGGGGCAGATGAAATCTTACGCGAACTATCGGGCTAGCGGCCTACTCATGACGTTCCCTTTGGAGTCATCCTTACTACCTTATCGTCGAACCGTACGCTCTA
>BLSH010434192.1:101033-126969 GCA_018402905.1 Glandirana rugosa
TGGTTAGATAATTGGAAGATACTCCTCCACTCGACGGTGGATCTATTTCCTTCCGGACATCTGCACCACATGGACCTAAAACGTTTTCGTAAACTATGTCAAGGGGTATTTGTAAATGACATAAATTCCAGGGAGTTGTACCTAGTTTCCCACTCATGGACCTAACTTTTGACCGACGTCCCCTCTCAGGTCTCCCACCACTATTTACCCCTTATGAGTCTTACCAGACCACATCTTTCACCCCAAGGGGTCCCAAGACAGGACCCTGGTTAGGATAAGTTGAATAAATATTTACTAAACCTCCTGCCCCACTTCTCGAGTTAGAGTTATAAACGCCTACTATGGTTCTATTCGTCCCGTTATTTGAGAGGTGTCCTACACACATTTTTCTACGTTAAATCTCATTTGCCATTTGTCTGCCCACCCCAGTTCAGATCTTCTTGCAAGGTTTCCACATCCTGTGGAGAGTTTATTGCCCTGCTTATCTTGGTATCATCCGCAAATATTGAGATTGAGCTCTTCACCCCGTCCTCCAAATCATTTATAAATAAGTTGAATAGGATTGGTCCCAGGACAGAACCCTGGGGAACCCCACTTTCTACACCAGACCATTCTGAGTATTCCCCATTTATCACCACCCTCTGGACTCTCCCCTGCAGCCAGTTTTCAATCCAGGTACTCACCCTTTGATCCATGTTGAGGGACCTTAAATACAGTAAATGTTTATGGGGAACTGTATCAAATGCTTTTGCAAAATCCAGGTACACCACGTCTACAGGCCTTCCTTTATCTAGGTGGCAGCTCACCTCCTCATAGAAGGTTAATAGATTGGTTTGGCAAGAATGATTCTTCATGAACCCATGTTGATTACTGCTAATGCTACCGTTCTCATTACAATAATCATGTATATAATCCCTTATTATTCCCTCCAAGAGCTTGCATATTATTGTTAAGCTAACTGGTCTGTAATTCCCAGGGATATATCTTGGTCCTTTTTTATATATTGGTACCACATTGGCTTTCCTGCAGTCAGCTGGTATCATACCAGTCAGAAAACTGCTCTTAAAGATTAGGTACAAGGGTCTGGCAATAACTTGGCTAAATTCCTTAAGGACCCTTGGGTGTAAGCCATCTGGGCCCGGTGACTTATTGGTGTTCAGTTTTTCAAGCCTATTCCTGATTTTACCCTCAGTCAGCCACAAGGGTGCTTCCTGTGATGTGTCATGAGGACCAGCATTGTAGTTCTGAATAATTGATCCCCCCCGTTTCCTTTGTGAATACTGAGGAGGAAAATGAGTTCAACACCTTTGCCATTTCTCCATCCTCTGTAACCAAAATACCTTCATCATTCTTTATTGGGCCAATATGATCTGACCCCCCTCTCTTAGTAGGGGCATGAGTGATCTACTGATCCCTGTCACTGGGATCAGTTAGATCGTTCATGCCCATGTTAGCCCAGCACCCCCACAGTAAGAACACACCCAGGGAACACAGTTAACCCCTAGCTCTCCCCTGCAGGTTAACCCCTTCACTGCCAATGACATTTATACAGTAATCAGTGGACATTTTTTGGACAGTTTGCGCAAACCAATCAATAAACGCAGATTGTATTTTTTTTTTATCACAAATATGAGGAAGAATATAAATCGGCCAAAAAACTGTGAAAAAAATGTTTTTTATATATATTTTTTTTATTTGAATTTTTGCAAAAAGTAAAATTTGTTTTTTTTTTTTGCAAAATGGTCGCTCTTCTTTTGTTTATAGCGGCGATCAGAAATGACGCAGAGGCAATCAAATACCACCAAAAGAAAGCTCTATTTGTGGGAAAAAAAGGACGCACATTTTGTTTGGGTACAACGTCGTACGACCGCGCAATTGTCAGTTAAAGCGATGCAGTGCAGAATCGCAAAAAGTGCTCTGGTCCTAAAGCTGGAAAACCTTCCGGTTGGTAAGTGGTTAAAATTTCCCTCCTTTTGCCTGCACTTCTTTTTTCTCACCACCAGAGGGCTCAGCTAGAAAGACAGACACAGTCATGCTTGGTCTTGCCTGCAGTTCCTGTGAAGCTGCCACCAGGGGGAGCCTGCGCCAGTACTAATCTGTCTTTTCACTATGTAAGTTAATGGACAATCTCAGGAGAGTCATCTGAAGCAGTCAGGACAAGGCTGGAGAGCAGGCTAAAGATCCTCCTGGTGACACATGAGTCTAGGGGTGGGAGCTGAGTCAGGCTGGGCAGGAAGCTGGGTTCAGGGAACGTGGGCAAAGCAGTGCATGCATTAGCAGCCATGGCTTCCAAGAATCACAGGGGGGAGTGAAGCTGCCTGTAATACGGCTAGAGGCACAGGTGTGTTACCACAGCCCTTACGGAGGCAAGTCAGACCACTTCTGTCATTGCTTCCCCTGAGAGACCAGAAGCGACCGGGCTATCTGAGCCGCTACAGCTGTCTGGCATGGTAGCTGACCCCTCATCTGTTTCCTCACAGTATGTTACTAAAGATGACCTGTCGACAGCCTTACTGAACTTAGACACCAGGATTGCTGGTATGATTGTTTCTACCACACAGGGTGAGAAGAGTGACAGGTCTCCTTCCCCTAACCCTCCGATTCTGGCATGAAAATGGGTTGATGAGGGAGAGGAGGTAGCTACAGGGGATCTGGCCGATTCTTTTGCAGACACTTCTGCTTCAGAGAGTCCTGAGCCAGAAGAATCCCCAAGGACACCTGCCTCTCAATCTCAGAGGCTGCTGATCCAGGTACTTACACATAAGGGACCTGCAACTTTCGGGTTACCTCCAGCGGAGAGTCCTGTGGATGTGTATTCCTCCCTTGGGTCATTAAAATACCACAAGGTGCGCAGGGATTCACTTTGTACCCTCTCCTTGAGAGGGTGATATATGCTGACTGGGTGCACTCAGATGGATTGTTTGTTCCTTCTAATATATCCTATGCAGGAAAGCTTTTTGAAAGGGGGGAGTACCAGCTGCCCATGCAGCAGTTACATCCCTAAGTAAATCCCTGACCTGCCCTGTTGATAATGCCCAGGTGTTAAGGACCCTTCAGATAAAAAGCTGGAGTCCTTATTAAAGGCTTCTCTTTCCTTGGCTGTTCTGAAGCAGCATAGAGGCCGCATTTGATGCATATGTGCTTGGCTCATCCGGCTTGGGCCCGGTTGCAGTTGAACAGGGGCATGCTTGCAAAGTGGCTTAACCGCATGGTTGCTAAAAAAGCACATTTGCCTAAATTAATGTTTGCTGGAGCACATGTTTGCTTAAATGCTTGTTTGCTTAATACAAGTTTGTTATAATATGTTTGTTAAACACATGTGGGCTAAAACACAGGGTTGCATAGGTCGCATAGAGACTTGTGTTGCATAGAAACTCATGTTGCATAGAAACGCGGGTTGCATAGAGACGCGGGTCGCATAGAGATGCATGTCGCATGGGCCTGTGTCACATTGAGACTTGTGTCTGCATAGGAAGGTGTCTGCATAGGGCGCATGATGCATAGCACACATTATGCAGAGACACTTGATGCCTACGAATGCATGTTGTGCATAAACAGATGCCTGCTTACTTACATAGGCATGTTTTGCATAAACAAGTACCTGCTTGCTTACTTCTCAAACCTATTACGGTCCTGAAGCAAAACAGGGAAGTAAGGCCTATTATACAGTAGATCTCAAGGTCCTAAACCAATTTCTTGTGGTATGGCTGTTCCGCATTGAGTCAATCCGCTCAATGATTGCCTCGCTCCAGGAAGGAGATTTTCTGGCAGCAATAGACATCAAGGATGCATATTTGCCTGTGCCAATTTTGCTAGCTAATCAGAGGTTTCTTTGTGTTTTGCGATAGAAGAACGACGCTACCAGTTCTGGCTCTGCCATTCAGGATCTCAATAGCTCCCTGAATCTTCATAAAGATTCTGGCTCCAGTGCTAGGCCTTCTAGGGTCACGAGGTTTCCTAATAATGGGATGCCTGGACAACCTCTTGCTCAGAGATCAGTCTTGATGCAGACTCGAGCAGAATGTGACCTTAACAATCCTGGAAAGCAGGTGTTGGGTCATATATGTAGGGTATTCCTTACTAGACCCAGTTCAGTCTCTGGAATATCTAGGTCTATAGCTAGATACAGTCCAAGCAAGGATACTCTCACCGCTGAGAGGATCAGCGACCTCAAGGCTCTGGTAAGCCAGGTGAGGGCGATGAGACACTCTTCAGTTTACCTCTGTGTGAGGCTGCTAGGGAAGATGGTAGCTTCTTTCGGGGCAGTTCCCTATGCACAGTGTCACTCCAGGGCGCTTCAGCTCAACATTCTGGCAGAGTGGAACAGACAATTGCAGGCTTCGGATTCCTGCATATCCTTATCTCCCAGGGCTCGATGGAATCTTGCCTGGTGGTTAGTAAACCAGAATCTAGCTCAGGGCAGATCTTTTCTTCCAGTGTCTGGGAAGATTGTGATCACAGATGCCAGTCTTGTAGGCTGGGGAATGGCCATGGAGGACTCCACAGTCCAGGGGAGATGGTCCTTGGTGGAGCAGAGATTGCACATAAACCTCCTAGAGCATCCAGGTTGCAGGGCTGCCTGGTAAGGGTACAGGCCTACAAGATCACGGCTGTGGCAAGTTTGCAAGACTCTCTGCAGTTCACATCCCAGGCCTGGGAACATTGGAAGGCTGACATTCTCAGCCGCCAACAGATACACCCCAGAGAGTGTTTTTTAAGCCCCTTAAAGTAGAAGGTGCATGGTGACCTACGGAAGGTCATAAATGAAGGTGAGCGCATAGTTTGGAAGGTGGCAAGTACTGGAAATTGTTTGTGAAATTTACACGGAATTCACGGAATAAGTTTCTTCACTATTGGACTTTTATTTTTAACATTTCTGAAAGTGTATATTATTGTAATCACTGTTTCCTGTATCACAACAGTGTTTTGTTATATAACATTTATTGCTGTTGGTTTGTATGCTTTACTCACCTAGTGTAACATTTGATTCAAGAGACAGATAAGCCTTATATGTAGCGTGTTCTCAGTGTGTCTACTAAGGGGAGCACTATACCATTGATTCTCTTTTATCCATTTAGAGTTAACCATGAATGATGGCCCCAGAATTAATGTTATTACTCTAGTGTGGGCAGTGATAGCTAATATGTATAAATACTCCCTTACTCCACGCTATTCATAAATAAATAAAGTAAATTTAAAAATATATGATTACATTTAACCACTTCCGGACCACCGTACGTCGTTTGACGGCGGTACTTTGAAGTGGAATACCGTTGTTATGGTAGCAGATAGCTACCATAACCCCCCGGTATCTTTTTTTTTCAGCAGGCGATTCCCTGCAAGATAAAAGTGGTCTTAGCGGTGGATTTGCCGCAAGATCACTTTTATCAGCGGCGGGAGAGGTGCCCCCCCCCCCCCCTCCCGCCGCTTTCCGGTCATCTCCGCCGCTTACCGGACCCGCCGGCAGCGGCGGAGATGATCGGGTCCGCCCCCCCAGTGTCCGTGAGCCGCTGAAGCCGTTCACCTGGCTACATAACATGGCTGGGCGGAAGCTACGTCACAAGTCGTTTCCGCCCAATGCTCTTAAAGGGGACATTTTTTTTTCCCCTGACATTTTTTTCAAAATTTTTTTTTTTTTTTTTTATGCATTTTAGTGTAAATATGAGATCTGAGGTCTTTTTGACCCCAGATCTCATATTTTGGAGGTCCTGGCATGCTTTTTTCTATTACAAGGAATGTTTACATTTCTTGTAATAGGAAAAAAAGTGATCAATTTTTTTTTTTTTAAAAAAGAAAGTTGTAAAAATAAAAATTAAAAAGTAAAATATATAATTAAAAAAAAAAAAAAATTTAAAGCGCACCATCCTTGCGAGCTCGCGTGCAGAAGCGAACGCATATGTAAGTCCCGCCCACATATGAAAATGGTGTGCAAACCAATGTGAGGTATCGCCGTGATCGTTAGAGCGAGAGCAATAATTCTAGCCCTAGACCTCCTCTGTAACACAAAAATGCTAACCTGTAGAATTTTTTAAACTTCGCCAATGGAGATTTTTATGTTGCAAAGTTTGTCGCTATTCCGCGAGCGGACGCAATTTTGAAGCATAACATGTTGGGTATAATTTTACTCGGCGTAGCATTATCTTTCACAATATGGAAAAAAATTGACCTAACTTTACTGTTGTATTTTTAAACTAAACTGATTTTTTTCAAAAACGCGCTTGTAAGACCGCTGCGCAAATACGGTGTTACATAAAGTTTTGCAATGGCCGCCATTTTATTCTCTAGGGTCTTAGAAAAAAAAAAATATAATGTTTGGTGTTTCTAAGTTATTTTATAGCAAAAAAATCGTTTTTAACTGATAACCACCAAACTCCAAAAAGAGGCTCGGTCTTAAAGTGGATAAAGATAAAAATCACTGCTGATGCATTCAATCCCTGAAAGTCATATACATCAATTAATCAAAAACATAAATTCATATGCAGCGCTGTGCTAACATATTTTCATTATAATATTCATAAAGTGCAAACTGTGCACCATGTGTGAATAAGCAGCAAATCATGTCCAATTTGTACATATAAAAAACTCCACAAAAAATGTCATTGTGATGAATCTTATTCATAAGTCCTGATGATTGTGTAAAAGCAAATTCCATATTGTCACATCAGTGTCAGCCCAACCCATCAAACAGACACCAAAAATATATGCCTCTCTTGAATATGTTAATGGCTGTTCAATGAAGATGTAAGTGAGTAAAGGGGACCAGATAGTATATTAACATAAGAACATATATTTTTATTGAATAAAGCACAATTCACATGGTTAATAGTAGTTGCATCCAAGCTCACTGCATCCCAGGATTGCCGATAAGTAAGAGTGCATTTTCAGTATATAGTGTATGCTGAAAATAGAGTTTTATAAGGGAATATAGAGTTTTTTAAGGGAAAGAAGTGGAATGTTATGCAATGGCCAAGTCAATCACCAGACCTGAATCTGATTGAGCATGCATTTCACTTGCTGAAGACAAAACTGAAGGGAAATGCCCCAAGAACAAGGAGGAACTGAAGACAGTTGCAATAGAGGCCTGGCAGAGCATCACCAGGGATGAAACCCAGCACCTGGTGATGTCTATGCATTCCAGACTTCAGGCTGTAATTGACTGCAAAGGATTTGCAAAGAAGCATTAAAAAGTGAAAGTTTGATTTATGATTGTTAATCTGTCCCATTACTTTTGGTCCCTTAAAAAGTGGGAGGCACATATACAAACTGTTGTAATTCCTGCACCGTTCACCTGATTTGGATGTAAATACCCTCAAATTAAAGCTGAAAGTCTGCAGTTAAAGCACATCTTGTTTGTTTCATTTCAAATCCATTGTGGTGGTGTATAGAGCCAAAAATTAGAATTGTGTCGATGTCCCAATATTTATGGGCCTGACTATGTATATATGTATATATATGTGTGTGTGTGTGTGTGTGTGTGTGTGTGTGTGTATGTGTGTGTGTATATATATATATATATATATGTGTGTGTGTGTGTATATATATATATATATATATATATATATATATATATATATATATATATATATATATTCTCACAAAACTGACACCCCTAAGTGTAAATGTCCAAATTGGGGCCAAAGTGTCAATATTTTGTATGGCCACTATTATTTTCCAGCAACGCCTTAATCCTCTTGGGCATGGAGTTCACCAGAGCTTCACAGGTTGCCACTGGAGTCCTCTTCCACTCCTCCATGATGACATCACGTAGCTGGTGGATGTTAGAGACGTTGCACTCCTCCACCTTCCAGTTGAGGATGCCCCACAGATGCTCAATAGGGTTTAGGTCTGGGAACATGCTTGGCCAGTCCATCACCCTTACCCTCAGCTTCTATAGCAAGGCAGTGGTTGTCTTAGAGGTGTGTTTGAGACCATTGTCATGTTGGAATACTGCCCTGCGACCCAGTCTCTGAAGGGAGGGGATCATGCTCTGCTTAAGTATGTCACAGTGCAGTACATATTGGCATTTATGGTTCTCTCAACTAGCTGTAGCTCCCCAGTGCTTGCAGCACTCATGCAGGCCCAGACCATGACACTCCCATCACCATGCTTGACTGTAGGCAAGACACACTTGTTTTTGTACTTCTCACCTGGTTGCCGCCACACATGCTTGATACCATCTGAACCAAATAAGTTTATCTTGGTTTCATCAGACCACAGATTCCAGTAATCCCTGTCCTTAGTCTGCTTGTCTTCAGCAAACTGTTTGCGGACTTACTTGTGCATCATCTTTAGGCTTGCTTCTGGGATGACAGCCATGCAGACCAATTTGATGCAGTGTGTGGCAAATGGTCTGAGAACTGACAGGGTGACCCCCCACCCTTTCAAACTCTGCGGCAATGCCAGCAGCACTAATACATCTATTTCCCACAGACAACCTCTGGATATGACGCTATGCACGTGCACTCAGCTTCTTTGGTCGACCATGCAGAGGCCTGTTCTGTGTGGAACTTGTCCTGTTGAACCGCTGTATGGTTTTGGCCACCGTGCTGCAGCTCAGGTTCAGGATCTTGGCAATCTTCTTTTAGCCTAGGCCATCTTTATGTAGAGCAAACATTTTTTTTTTTCAAATCCTCAGAGTTCTTTGCCATGAGGTGCCATTGAACTTCCAGTGACTAGTATGAGAGAGTGAGAGTGATAACACCAAATTTAACACACCTGCTCCCCATTCACACCTGAGACCTTGTAACACTGACGAGTGACATGACACCAGGGAGGAAATATAGCTAATTGGGCCCAATTTGGACATTTTCTCTTGGGGGTGTACTTACTTTTGTTGCCAGTGGTTTAGACATTAATGGTTGTGTGTTGGGCTATTTTGAGGGGACAGCAAATTTACACTGTTATGCAAGCTGTACACTCACTACTTTACATTGTAGCAAAGTGTAATTTCTTCAGTGTTGTCACAATTGGGCCCAAAGTGTCAATATTGTGTGTGGCCACCATTATTTTCCAGCACGGTCTTAACCTTCTTGGGCATGGAGTTCACCAGAGCTTCAAAAGTTGCCACTGGAGTCCTCTTCCACTCCTCTGTGATGACATCATGGAGCTGGTGGATGTTAGAGACCTTGTACTTCTCCACCTACCATTGGAGGATGCCCCACGGATGCTCAATAGGGTTTAGGTCTAGCGATATGCCTGGCCAGTCCATCACCTTTACCCTCAGCTTCTTTAGCAAGGCAGTGGTCGTCTTGGAGGTGTGTTTGGGGTCGTTAACATGTTGGAATACTACCCTGCGTCCCAGTCTCTGAAGGGAGGGGATCATGCTCTGCTTCAGTATGTCACAGTACATGTTAGCATTCACGGTTCCCTCAATGAACTGTAGCTACCCAGTGCCGGCAGCACTCATGCAGCCCCAGATCATGACACTCCCAACACCATGCTTGACTTTAGGCAAGACACACTTGTCTTTCTACTCCTCACCTGGTTGCTGCTGTAGCGTCCTTTATTGAAACCCCACAGAAATGGTAACCGGAAGTGAAATTTTGTTGCCACCATGTTGCTACACCCGCACTCGTCCGCACTAGGGATACAGACAGAAGGCGGCAAGCGGACATCTTTGTACACCCACCAGAGCTTTTTAAATTTCACACTCAATTTTAACGGTTAACAAAGGTTATATACTGAAATACAGTATATAGACATATGTGACACTGTTTTAATGTTACATTTTAAAAGCAGCAGTGTTCTGTGAGATTTGCTAAGCTGTGAGATTGGCAGGCCTGCCCTTGCTTTTAAAATGTAAGATAAAAACAGTGTCATGTATGTCTATATTCTGTATTTTAGTATGTAAGCTCCGTTTACTGGTAAAAATAAGTGTGAAATTCAAAACTCCGGTGGGTGTACAAAGATGTCCGCTTGCTGCCTTCTGTCTGTATCCTTACTGCAGATGAGTGTGAGTGTAGCAACATGGCGGCGACTAAACATCACTTTCCATTTTTGTGGGGTTTCAATAAATGATGCTATATCGCCACACACGCTTGACACCATCTGAACCAATTATGTTTATCTTAGTCTCCTCAGACCACAGGACATGGTTCCAGTAGTCCATGTCCTTAGTCTGCTTGTCTTCAGCACACTGTTTGCAGGCTTTCTTGTGCATCATCTTTAGAAGAGCCTCCCTATTGGAATTACAGCCATGCAGACCAATTTTATGCAGTGTGCGGCGTATGGTCTGAGCACTGACAGGCTGACCCCCCACCCCTTCAACCTCTGCAGAAATTCTGGCAGCACTCATTATTCTTATTCAAACTGTAAACTCACTACTTTACATTGTAGCAATGTGGCATTTCTTCAGTGTTGCCACATGAAAAGATAGAATAAAATATTTACAAAAATGTGAGAGGCGTACTTACTTTTGTGAGATACTGTGATGTGTGGCATAACTGTAATTTCCGCGCGTATGTACCACGGTAGTTTATATACAGTTGTGCTCATACGTTTACATACCCTGGCAGAATTTATGATTTCTTGGCCATTTTTCAGAGAATATGAATGATAACACAAAAATGTTTCTTTCACTCACGGTTAGTGTTTGACTGAAGCCATTTATTATCAATCAAATGTGTGAATAAAGGCAAGAAAAACAATAAAGTGAATAATCGGCACCAAAAATTGTATATAGAGATCAGCAACGCAAACAGAGAATCTACCAACTCCACCAAAAATATTGAAAAAAAGTGCAGCGCTCAAAAAATGAAATCAAACTATACATAAGGTACTGAAAAAGTGCCACAATATCTATATAGTCCAAAGTTCTCCAGTGTATAAATAGTGAGTTCCAGAGAAAGTGTCCAAATTCTGTATGTAACATTTCTTAAAACTGAAATGTACACGGAAAAGTCAAGGTGGCAACTCACCAGATCCAGTTGCTGCCTCACTTAAGAGGACAGCAAAACACGCATGAATTATGATGAATGGACCTTCTGATGGCCGTCTCTCCCCTCCCTGTCGTGGTATTTGTAAAAAATATAAAGAAAATAATAGTGCAGTATGCTGATACTCTATATCAAGTAGGATAGTGAGAGAACCATCACCACTATATAAGTGCACTAGTAATTAAAGAGAGAACACCATGAAACGACTAGTCCAGCCACCATATGTGCTAACAACTCACCAGATATCTGTGAGTATAAGGCAACTCACATCAATTGGATCACACAAGTAATGAATAGGCACCACAATGACTTATCCAACCACCGACTGTCCTAACAACTCACCAGACATAACTGGGTGTTACGCATATCACATCACATCAAATGGGACCCAGGAAAAAGACAATCCTTCCAGCATATGATCGAATCCCACCAGGATATTCCCGATCGGTGCAGGAGATGTGTGAGTCACATATATGTCAGCATCATTTTCCCATGAATAAAGAAAAAGATGCTCATAGCAAATTACCAGTTTCTGGCAAGCAGTTTTAATTTGCAGTGAAGGATTTTCCAGGAACAGTGTTTGCTGGCACCAGTCACTTGTTTTGATTGACTTTTGGCACTTATCACTTTATATCGTTCACAATCACTTGGACATTTTGCATATCTTTGCACTTTAATGCACATTGGTGCCCTCTGTCCACGTAGGAGGACACTCACTTGAATCTTTTAAGCAATATATGTATTATTATCATTATATTTAATATTGGTTCATATCAATGTACATATAGACATATGTATTTTGGAGATTTATTATATTGATTAAATCATAAATTCTGCCAGGGTATGTAAACTTATGAGCACAACTGTATGTATTGTATATGTGTGAACATAGGGGCTTTAAATAAATGGGGGCGTTAATAAAAATTACCACATATATCTAAACTATTGTGGACCCACTTATTCATTTAAAAGGGTCTTGGACATCTGGCGAGTGCACAATTTCAGTGTAGGCACCAAGAAAGTGTTTTGTAGTTTATCACGCATGGTTTGAGTATATATTGAAACTTGGATGAAGAAACACTGGATTTGTTGGAGACATTTATTTGTGGCTATATCATTTAAACATAAAGGACACATTGGATGGACTTTAATTTCACTTCAGGCTGGGTTCACACTATTGCCTCATGTGGCTCACAGCAAGAGTCCGGTGCATCTCCATTCACTGTTTCAGCTCGAATTTTGGGCTGAACTCAGACCTGAAACTGACCAAAAGATGCACAGGACCCCTGTGCAAATTCACACCGGAGCTGCAGCGGAGATGTGTGAACAGGCTCCATAGAGAGCTGGTCACAATATCCTGCTATGCGATTTGGATGCGGAGAAACCTGCATCCAATTCGCATAGGTGTGAACCCAGCCTCATGGATTTCATTTGACACCCATCATTTTAACTAATTGATCACTTATCACACATGTTTTTTTACATGTTTTACTTTGTTTATAAAAGCACAGTATTGTTACATTCAGTACTGTGCAAAAGTTTAATAAGGTGTGAAGAAATGCTGTAAAGTAAGAATGCTTTAAAAAATATATACTTGCATTTTAATTGTTTTTTTTTTTTGTTTTCAATTCACAAAATGCAAAGTAATCGAACAAAAAAAAAAAAACGAAATCAAATCAATAGTTGGCGTAACTATCCTATGGCTGCAAACCAGCATCAATTCTTACACTTTCACACGTTCTACACTTGCACAAAGTCAGAGATTTTGTAGGATTAGAGTCAGGTTTATGATTATTCACTTCAATACCAGACACTTATACCCCCTCCCTTCCCAGGCCAATTTTCAGCTTTCAGCGCTGTCACACTTTGAATGGCAATTGTGTGGTCATGCAACACTGTACCCAAATTAAATTGTAATATTTTTTTTTCATACAAATAGAGCTTTCTTATGGTGGAATTTAATAACCATTGGGTTTTTTATTTTTGCTAAATAAATGAAAAAAGACTGAACATTTTGGAAACACAAGTGTTTTTCTTCGTTTTTGTTATACAATTTTGCAAATGAATAATCTTTCTTCATAGATTAACCCCTTCCTTACTGGGCGCATAAACCCCCCTCCTGCCCAGACCAATTTTTGGCTTTCAGCGCTGTCGCAATTTGAATGACAATTGCGCGGTCGTGTGACGTTGTACCCAAATAAAATTTGCGTCCTTTTTTTTCCCCGCAAATAGAGCTTTCTTTTGGTGGTATTTGATCACCTCTGCGTCATTTCTGATCGCCGCTATAAACAAAAAATGAGCGACAATTTTGCAAAAAAGAACAATATTTTTTACTTTTTGCTAAAGTACAAATCCATTAAAAAAAATATTCATCAGTTTTGGCCAATATATATTCTTCTACATATTTTTGGTAAAAAAAAAAATTGCAATCGGCGTATATTGATTGGTTTGCACAAAAGTTATCGCGTCTACAAACTGGGAATTGATTTATGGCGTTTTTATTATTTTTTTTTTTTTTTTACTAGTAATGGCGGCGATCTGCGATTTTTAGCGGGACTGCGATATTGCTGCAGAAATGTCGGACATTTTTTACACATTTTTGGGGCCAATGACATTTATACAGCGATCAGAAATTTAAATATCCACTGATTACTGTGTAAATGTCATTGGCAGTGAAGGGGTTAACCAGCAGGGGGCAGTGAAGGGGTTACCAAATGTTCCCTGGGTGTGTTCTAACTGTGGGGGGGCAGGGCTGGCCGGGACATAACAGATCTAACTGATCCCAGTGACAGGGATCAGTAGATCTGCTATGTCCCCTGTCACAGAACGGAGAACCACCGTGTTTACAACGGCGGTTCCCCGTTCTGAGGCTCCCAAAAGAGATCGCCGGGTCTCGGGCGGATATCGAGTCCGCCCGACACACGGGCACGCTCGCGCCACCGCTGCCCCCAGGGGGCGCGCCAGGAGCGCGCACAGTGGACGACGTCCTTGGACGTCGTCCGGGCATTTTAGATCCGCGCTGGAGCCGTACTTCGGCAATAGCGCGGATCTGAAGTAGTTAAGGCAAATTGTATACTGCTACATTTCTTTAGTGAAAATAACTCAAATCAGTGTATATTATTTAGTCTATAGGAGAGTTATAGAGTCTACAAACTTTGGTATATAAAGAATATTTGAAAATCTCTCAATCCTGACGTACTGATGGCCTCATTTCTTGAGGCCTGAAAATGCCAGGATAGTACAAATACCCCCAAATGATGACTTTGGAAAGTAGACAGTCAAAGGCATTTAGTAAGAAGCATGGCAAGATTTTTTGAAGTTTTCATTTTTTTCACAATTTTTTGGAAAATTTTGGAAGAAATGTAAAAAAACATGTTTTTTTCACATTTTTTTCTTTACATACTGTCACCAGTGAAGTACAGGGTTATCATATAACTGCTGTGATGGTGATCAGGGGCACTGATTGGTAAAAGTATGTAAAAAAAAAAAAAAAAAAAAATCTCTTTTTTTTAAATATTTTTCTTTTTTATTCCTTTATTTTTCTTTTTTTTTTACAATTTTTTAAAAAAATACTGTGACCAGAGCAATACCATGAATATCATAAACAACCATTTTTGTCTAAATGAAATTCATTCCTTAAGTACGTACTATTGTGATTAGCTGTGATTGGCCGCAGCTAATCACATGGTACAATCACATGGGCTGTGATTGGCCCTGTCAGTACCATATGATCACTGTGCCCAATCTCAGAGATCATCACAATAGTTCACAATGAATGGCATGAATGGAAGCCATCCATTGTGTACAATTGTCATGTGATCTGCTGTGATCACATCAATCACATGGTACCAGTAGTGGCCTGGTACACTGATTTGTCATTCGCTGTGTTCAGTGGACACAGCAGGTGACAGATCGCGCCGCAGTGTGGCATGTCAGGCTTGCACAAGGTGCAATGCTGGGGGGATATCATGTGAGGTCCACCCAGAATGGCACAGCTCCCACCTGGCCTATAGTACATATAGGCAAAGCAGGAGCTTTGCCGTTCTAGGTGGACATTAACCAATTATACCAAACAGGTACTAATTAACACCTATTTCATATGTAGGTTTAAATATGGTCATAAATTGAAACTTAAAACTGGGTGAGGAATAGCCAATACTCCCACTCTTCTAAAGTGAGGTTGTGGAAGACAGATTCATGTTGCAGGTTAAACCCCATGGCAGGACTGAGCACAGCAACAAGACACAAGGTTCCTTTCATTCATCTATCATTCCTTGCCCATTTTTTTTTTCTAGCCAGTTGCACCTGTGCCCCCCTTTTTAGTGCCTGGGTAGGTTGGTATTGCCCTTACAAATCTCTTTCTAGTTACTATTAACAGACTGTAAACCTTTCCACCTTGCATAATCTCTTCTTGTTCACACCACTATTCCAGTGTTCCATGTATGTTTCTGCATGCGTGTTGTGAAACCTAGCTTCAATTGGTAGATTTTTAAGAATGCAAGCATCATAATAGTTTCCCTCACTTTTCTCTTATGCAAAAGAATATACAGTCAGTCTCCTGGCTTACACATGCAGCACTCCTGCTCTGGCCTTATCCTTTAGGCTAGGGTGACCAGGCTTCCCCAGTTTCTGGGGAGAGTCCCCGTTTTGAGGAGGCTGTCCCCGGAGGAGGTCTGTCCCCAGTTTTGACCCCGGATAGGCAGGCCAATCCTGGGCGAGTGCACTGCAAACTGGGGCAGAGGAATTCGCCCAGGGCTGGCCCTACCATGGGTCCTGCGGCTGGACTGTCTCTGCCGGGGAGGGAGGGGCGAGCGCCTCTGGATTACCCATAGCAGGGATCTCTGATTTACCCGGCTGTCAGACGAAGTCCCGCCTCCTCCTAGGCCGGTTCCTATGATAGGCAGCACACTGGTGATGTCTATCATAGGAGGCGGGACTTCACCTGAACACAGCGGTCGCAAGGGGTAAACAGGAGGACCCCACACTGCATAATCTGACTCCTTTCCTCACTATATAATACTTACAGGTAAGGCTGCATTGGCGGGCACTGAACAGGCTGCATTGGCGGGCACTGAACAGGCTGCATTGGCGGGCACTGAATAGGCTGCATTGGCGGGCACTGAACAGGCTGCATTGGCGGGCACTGAACAGGCTGCATTGGCGGGCAATGAACAGGCTGCATTGGCGGGCAATGAACAGGCTGCATTGGCGGGCACTGAACAGGCTGCATTGGCGGGCACTGAACAGGCTGCATTGGTGGGCACTGAACAGGCTGCTGGGCACTGAACAGGCTGCATTGGTGAGCACTGAACAGGCAGCATTGGCTGGCACTGAACAGACTGCTGGGCACTAAACAGGCTGCGTTGGTGGGCACTGAATAGGCTGCATTGGTGGGCACTGAATGGGCTACATTATTGAGCACTGAACAGGCTGCTGAGCACTGAACAGGCTGCATTGGTGGGCACTGAAAAGGCTGCGTTGGTGGGCACTGAACAGGCTGCGTTGGTGGGCACTGAACAGGCTGCATTGGTGGGCACTGAACAGGCTGCGTTGGTGGGCACTGAACAGGCTGCGTTGGTGGGCACTGAACAGGCTGCGTTGGTGGGCACTGAACAGGCTGCGTTGGTGGGCACTGAACAGGCTGCGTTGGTGGACACTGAATAGGCTGTGTTGGTGGGCACTGAATAGGCTGCGTTGGTGGGCACTGAATAGGCTGCGTTGGTGGGCACTGAACAGGCTGCATTGGTGAGCACTGAACAGCCTGCAGCACTGAACAGGCTGCATTGGTGGGCACTGAACAGGCTGCTGGGCACTGAACAGGCTGTGTTGGTGAGCAATGAACAGGCTACATTGGTGAGCACTGAACAGACCACTGGGCACTGAACAGGCTGTGTTGGTGAGCACTGAACAGGCTACATTGGTGGGCACTGAACAGGCTACATTGGTGGGCACTGAACAGGCTGCGGTGGTGAGCACTGAACAGGCTGAGCTGATGGGCACTGAACAGGCCGTGTTGGTGGGCACTGAACAGGCTGAGCTGCTGGGTACTGAACAGGCTGAGCTGCTGGGTACTGAACAGGCTGAGCTGCTGGGTACTGGGGAAGCTGAGCTGATGGGCACTGGTGAGGCTGCATTGATGGGCAGTGGTGAAAATAATACACTCTTCAAATGTGCGTTAAAATGCATGGTTTTCCCTTTTATGAACAATAAAATGATGTTAGGCGGTTGGGCTGGTATAATAATGCTATGGGGCTGGTATGAAATTATTTCCAGAAATAACGTATATATCATACAATCATTACTTAAACACATACCACATACACTCATTTTAGGAAAATATGCTTTACTATTTGCCAATAAAAAAAATGTCCCCGAATTTCATTTTAAAAATCTGTTCACCTTACTTTAGGCCCGTTGTCTGTCTCCTACAGACAGTCTTTATACACAACTCCTTGCACATACCTAGCAGTGCTATGCTGCTCTGACTCCCACCTGTCTCCCCTAGGTGGAGCCCTCCAGTCTCCTTGGCCAAAAACCTCTTTTCCTGGTGCCTCCATGGCAGCATACATATGGTTGGTTGCTCTGCCCACAACCATCCCACAGGACCACTTTAACTCTATAAAAGTAAGAGTTGCTCCCCCTCGCGTCATTCTTTTTTCTGTCCTCAAGCCTGCAGGATCGCTCGGATCAGCCCTTACCCCACCACCAAAGTGGTGTTACCATTACAGGTTCATGCTCCCCTGTAGTATGGAATCCCAGGACTTAGGCTGCTAAATGTGCCAATGAGTATGGGAGCCCATTTTTTCTGTGGATCCTTTTTAGGGCAGGAGGGCTCACATGGGCCAGGTCTCTTTCTCCCCATGGCATCTCTTATTTATTCTAAGAAAATGCTTCCCAATGGCTTGAGGTAGGATCAACAATTTCCACTGCATGGCCATGCACCAGACTGAGGACCAATCCTCCCTATGTACCTCGGAATCCTATGGGTTTTTCCCCCTCCAGTATCAGCAGCATTTCCTCACACTGTCCTGCAATGCTTACCACTCCATTAGACCATGTCCCCCCCCCCCCCCCGGGTTGTGCAGTGCTTCGCGCCTGCCTCCTGGGGCTCCTTTTGCCGGTTTCAGGGGGCGGAGCCGGATGACGTAATCAGCGCATGCCCAGTAGCCGAATGAAGCCATAGGCGGCCATCTTGTTACACCCAATATGCAGCTGCATATAAATGAAGGTTCTTTGGCCATTGGGGAGGCAGCTGTCAGGAGAGGAACATCTCTCCATAGGATGCACAGATTCTTGGAAGCACCGTCCTGTCTCGCCTCTGCCACCTAATGGAAGTCAGAGATACTGCAAGAAAAGAAGAAGAAGAAGAATGAAGGAATAAGAAAGAAAGGAAAACTTAAAAAAAAAAAGCAACAACCTATTTTTTTCTTATTACCTTTTTTTACTATTTCAGCTGTCTCCCGCAGTCCAGTGCCACAACAAAAAGATCCTCGACATACCACTAGGTAAGAGGCCATACCGGTCAGGTACGTTTTTTTTTTTTCTTTTTTTGTACAAAAGAGCATTGGGCATGAAGCATCAAAGTATCCTATGTTTCACTTCAGCCCGCAACGCCGATCATCCCGCCGGGACTCTCCGGATAGGAGGTCTGGAGGCCATGGCAGTTCAAGGCATGGGCACTCATCCTCTTCTCATTCATCACACAGATCACAGAGATCACCTCATGGTACCTCAAGGGGAGCCACTTCATCACATGGTTCCACCCGGCCCAAGGACAAAACATGTTGGGTTTGTTGAAAACCAGCCCTGCCAGGAAAATTTGTATGCGAGGCATGTTACATGGAAGCTGTTGGTGACGGGGAAAAAGATAAGCAAGAATCCATAGTCACCATGAAAGAATTAATCAAAGACTCAATTCGGGAATTAGCCCTGTCCCAGGAACTAGTGGACCCCTCCACTAGTGGGAGGGCTACTGAAACCTCAAGTCAAGTGGACCCAGGCTCCAACTCATATGATGGGGATATGGTGGAGGAGAATCTTTCCACATTTTATTTTCGCATGATAGACCCGTTTGTGGTAAAAGACGCGATTCAGTGGGAGGAAGCACCCAAACCTCCAGCCAAGTCTAGAAAATACTTCCCCCACTTGAAGAAAAAAACACCAACCTTTCCACTGATGGAAGAAATAAGGGAGGTTGTGACAGATGAATGGCAGAAGGTGGAAAAAAGACCAATCGCTTACAACCTTTTCCACAAATTATACCCTTTAACAGAGTCGGATGCTCGGCTGTTTGACTCCATGCCATCAGTAGACTCATCAGCCATGAGATTGGCCAGAAACACAACGCTGCCCTTAGAAGATGCAGTTTCCTTTAGGGATATCTTAGATCGCAGAATCGATTCAGATCTAAAGAAGGCTTATCAGGCGGCCGGGAGAGCTTGCAAGCCGGCGGCGGCTCTTACCTCAGTCTCCAGAGCAGCACGAGCGTGGACGGATAACATCGAAGTAGCACTCAAACAAGGGGTAGATTGCGACCAGATAATAAAGGCTCTTGATGAGTTGAGATCGGCTTCTGATTTTATAGCCGAAGCAGCAATTGATACCTTAAAATGCTCCTCCAGTGCTATGCTATATTCAGTCACCGCTAGAAGGGCACTCTGGCTAAAGCCATGGTCAGCAGATTCCTCATCTAAGCAGACGTGGTGCCGCATTCCCTATGATGGAAAAGCCCTATTTGGTGAAAAGCTACCTTCCTAAAGATGAGGAAGCAGAAAGCTACAACCTCAGCGCATGAAAATGAGGTCTTTTTGACGCCTTGTCCACCCAAGCCAGTCCAGTGGGTGCCCGGCTCAGTGCGTTCACTCAGGTTTGGGTGGAAACCTGTTCGGATCCATGGGTCACCTCCACAATCCTTCATGGGCATTTTTGGTGGTTCAGACACCATCCGCCCCGCTCTTCTTCTTTTCTACCCACCAGGATTCCAGCTTCAAGAGAAAAGCGGGAGATTCTGCTACAATACATTCAAATTCTGATCCATCAGCAAGTGGTGATACCGGTTCCAGAGTCAGAAAGGCACTTAGGATTCTATTCCCCGGCCTTCTTGGTGTGCAAAAAGTCGGGGGGATGGAGACCAGTTCTAGACCTGAAACACTTAAACAAGTTTATCCAGCTAGAACTCTTCAAAATGGAGTCTCTCAATACGGTTGTCATAACAGTACAGCCAGAAGATTGGATGGTCTCTATAGACCTCCAAGACGCATATCTACATGTACCTATCCATTGCGATTACCAACAATACCTAAGGTTCAAGATAGGGGAACTTCACCTACAATTCCAGTGCTTGCCCTTCGGGATATCAACAGCTCCCAGAACCTTTACCAAAGTATTGGTGGCAATTCTGGCTCCTCTCCGGTAGAAAGGTATACGTGTTCTACACTATCTAGACGATATCCTAGTCCTATTTCAGGACAGGGGATTCCTGAACAGCCATCTTCAAGAAGTCATGAGCACACTGTCCAGATACAGGTGGTTGATAAATCTTTCGAAGAGCCAACTCATCCCAACCCAAAAGATGATATACTTAGGGGCACTATTTGGCACCCAGAAGAGTGCAGTATCGCCCCTGCCGGAAAAATGCCTATAATCACAAGGAAAGTAGGGAGAGCGCTGGCGAGCAAGTCCATGTCAGCATCAGAGTGCCTGAGTCTCCTGGGATCTTTCTCCTCCTGCATTCCGATGGTGAAGTGGGCCAGATGACACCTCCGCAAGTTTCAACAGGGGTTTCTATCCCAGTGGAGGAAGAGATCCTTGTCTCAGAGGATTCTGATCATGATGTCAATGAAGTCCAGCCTGTGGTGGTGGATGAGACCGCTCAACCTTCAAAACCACTGTCACCTTGGCCCCATCTCGTGGATCACTCTTACATCTGACGCAAGCCGCTTGGTTTGGGGCGCTCACTACAAAGATCAATTGATCCAAGGAAGATGGCAGTTCGATTCGGAGGGCATAGTTAAGAGCAGCCTGGAAGGCAATATCACATTTAGTACCTTTTCTCAGGGGCAGCTCTCTCCTGCTACAAATGGACAATAGGGCGACAGTAGCCTATGTCCAGAACCTAGGGGGAACTCGCAGTTCATTATCCATTGAGGTAGCCCCGATTCTATCTTGGGCGGAGAAGAGCCTTGTTAACCTCAGAGCAGCCTATTTACCAGCCCCACAGAATTAACTGGCGGATCGCCTGTCCAGAGAATTCATCAACAACGAGTGGTCTCTGGACCAGGGAGTGTTCCAATGGATCTGCCAGCAGTGGGGCAACCCTCAGCTGGACCTATTTGCATCCCCCCTGAATGCAAAATCACCTCGGTTCTTCACAAGAGGTCTTGCCCCGGAATCTGCGGGAGTGGATGCCCTAGTCCAGCCATGGACCTTCCAACTGGGATGCGCATTCCCACCGATTCCACTGATCCTGAGATTCCTCCAGCGACTAACAGTGGAACAAGTGACCATCCTGGCAGTAATCCCTTAATGGCTGAGGAGACCTTGGTTCACACTCTTGGCCCAGCTGTCTCTCTGCACTCCCTTAGTCCTTCCGAAGGTGCACAACCTTCTGTCTCAAGGGACTTTTCTTCACCCACATCCATAGATCCTGAATTTAAGGGTCTGGAAGTTGAGCGGAAAAGGCTGGAAGAGTTATGATGTTCTCAGAAAGTAATCCAGATACTACTCCAAGCCAGGAAGTTGTCCATCAACAACACGTACTACAGGATATGGCAGAAATTCAGAGTTCGCAGAGACTAACCGATTTAACCCATTAAAACCCGAAGTGAAGGACATTCTCCTGTTTCTACAGAAGGGCTTAGATCTAGGTTTGGGGCTTAATACCTTTAAGGTAAAAGTCTCTGCCTTATCAGCCCTAACAGACACCAGATGGGCATTAAACCCCTTGATAGAACGATTTCAGAAAGCAGTCTTAAGATTGAGACCACCTAGGAAGACGCTGTACACAAAGTGGGACTTACCTTTGGTTCTAAATGCCCTGACAACATCTCCATCCTACAGAGGGTTGCGCCCTGGAAAATGATACTTTGAAGGCTGCCTTCCTGGTAGCAGTCACCTCAGGCCGTAGGATCTCAGAGATCCAAGCTTTGGGAGCTCAAGACCCATATATCATGTTCTTCCCGGATAGGGTAGTTCTGCAACCAATACATCAGTTCATACCCAAAGTTCCGACTACTTACCATTTCAACCAGGAATGGGTTCTACCAACCTTTGAAGAAGACCCAACAACATCCAGATTACATGAGCTAGACATTGCGAGGACGCTCCGGCGGTACATCGAACTAACTCACTCGTTCCGCAAAGACCAATGCCTATTTGTCATTCCGAGTGGAGTCAGAAAGGGGTTGGCAGCATCCAAAAGAACTATAGGAAGCTGGATTGTACGTCTGATTCAGAAAGCTTATCGGGCTAGTGGTCTTCCGGTACCAGCGGCAATCAATGCGCACTTGACGCGGGGGATAGCTGCTTCCTGGGTGGCTTTAGCACAGGTTATCCCAGAAATAATTGTCGGGAGGCAAGCTAGTCTTCGTTTAGCACCTTCATGACCCATTATAGTCTGGATCCAGCCGCACCAACTTCCTATGACTTCGGGAAGAAAACATTACAATTTTGTAACCCCAAATAAATTATGTCTTTTGCAGCAAGTGTTGAGCGAGTTATTTACCATATGTATGCTGCCATGGAGGCACCAGGAAAATGGAAAATGTAATACTTACCTTTCCATAATTTTTTCCTTTTCCTGGTGCCTATCCATGGCAGCATAGGCCCCTTATCATAATTTACCTTTTTTTTTGAGACTAGTTACAAGAATGACGCGAGGTGGGAAACTCTTACTTTTATAGAGTTAAAGTGGTCCTGTGGGTTGGTTGGGGGCAGAGCAACCAACCATATGTATGCTGCCATGGATAGGCACCAGGAAAGGAAAATTACGGAAAGGTAAGTATTCAATCTTCCGTTTTGTCCGCTGGGGTGGAGTCCTGAACTATTGGCAGGTCCTAGATTATAAAGGCTGTGTACACCTGAACACATAGCCTGCTGGTTACTAGCAAGACCCAGACACTGTATTGGAGACTCCTTCCCTCCCAAAGCACTTCAGTCTCCAAGCTCCAGCCCCTGACAAAACCTGGAGAAAGATGAGAAACCACTTTTCTCTGCTCAGAACTAACATTCTGGAGCCCTGCACTCTGCATATGTGCAAACCCTGTGTCACTTTCTCCTACATTTCCATAGTGGCAGGGCCTCGCATTGCTATAGCGTTTGTACATGTTTTTAAAGCGGAGTTCCACCTAGTTAAAAGTCAGCAGCTACAAAAAGCGTAGCTGCTGACTTTTAACAATCGGACACTCACCTGTCACAGGGTCCAGCGATGCGGTCGCCCGAGGGCTCGCTCTTCTCCCCTTGGCAACGATGGCATAATAAGTGTGGGCATCCAGCTCTGGCTTCAAAGCCATGCACTGCGCATGTGCAAGTCGCGCTGCGCCCTGTGAATGGCCGGCTTTTCTTCTGGGACCTCTGACGTGTCCCAGAAGATCGGCGAGAGGGAGGGGGTTAAGGTGAACTTCCTTCCGGAGCCGTGGCTCTAGGAGTGCAAGTGGACCTGGGACTCTGTGAAAACAGGGCCCTCGTTCCCCTCCAAAAAGGTCACCTTCCTTTAAAGCGGAAGTTCCACTTTTGGGTGGAATTCCGCTTTAACACTTTTGTAATGCTTTCCAGATTCCAGTGCATTTTCTCCTTTTTCAGACTTGAAAAGTCCTTAGTCTCTGTGTTTATGTGTGTTTCGGTGTGTTTATATGTGTACTTTTGTTGAAAACAGTAAAACTAGCTACACTGGTGTGAACTAGGTCCATTGGAATACATTGTAAACACTGTGCTTGCATTCTGGATGCATTTTATAAATGCAATGGAAAGCGTTAGGTGTGAAGTTGCCCTAAGGCTCGATTCAAATTAATGTGTTTTTTTTAATGCGTTTTACAGAAAAGCATTTCATTTTTCTTAACATGGGTTCCTATGGAACATGTTCAATGCATTTTGTGCCTCTGCGTTTTTGGAAAGGGCCGGGGACCTTTTTTCCCTCAAAATGCAGCGTTTAGACCCACATCCAAAATACAAGTACTGCGAATTTACAGCGATTTTGCCACAGTTTGTGTTTTGCAACGTATGTGCTTTTTGGCTTTACATTCACTGTATATAGGCTGGGTGCTAAGGAGCGGGCCAGCAAGCTGGCCGCTGCAACCTTAACAACCGATGAGTTATCAGCTGTCAGCGGTCTTCCCCACTGACAACTGAAGTAAAAAAAATAAAAAATTGCTGGCCAAACAAATTCACGAAAAAAACAGCGTGGGGTTCTCTCCCCAAACCATACCAGACTCTTATATTTGTATGCAGCCCAGCAGGTCAGGAAAGAGCGAGCATCCCCCCTGCACTATAACAGGCTGCATGCCCTCAACATGGAGGGTGCTTTGGGGCAGGGGGGGCTCTGCCCTCCCACCCCAAAACACCTTGTCCCCATGTTGATGGGGACAAGGGTCTCTTCCCCACAACCCTGGCCGGTCTGCGGTCAGGGGGCTTATCAGAATCTGGAAGCCCCCTTTAACAAGGTGCCCCCCCCCCGAGAATAAAAAAAACGACCCCCTCTGACGATGCGCCCCACCGATTTGTCCGCTTTGATGTTGCACATTTCATATATAACTATAGGCCGTGGCATCATCCAGAGACCCTGCCCCCTTGTGACATCACTGACCAATCATGCCCCGGGTGATGATGTCACACGGGGGTGGGGTCTCTGAATGACATCATCCGCCCCATTGCAGCGTCGAATGTGGTTCGTTTTTTCTATTTTCAGCGGGTCGGCGACGGAAGCAGCGGTGGAGGAAGAAGAACTCCAGTGAAAGAAGAAGATCAGAGGAAGAAGTGGGGGAAGAAGAAGACTGGAGGAAGAAGTGGAGGAAGAAGACCTGAGAAAGAAGCGGGGCAGGAAGACTAGAGGAAGAAGTGGGAGAAGAAGAAGACCGGAGGAAGAAGCGGGCGAAGAAGGAGACTGGAGGGAGAAGCTAGGAAAGAAGACATTTTTAATAAAGGACTGTCTATTGTCAAAAACAATGTATTGTCTCTTGTCACACTACACTACTTTTTGGTGAATGGGTTGGGTTACCCGATACTCATTCACATGGGCGGGGAAGAATCTGGGGGCCCCCTTGTTATGTTGAGGACATGTGGCCTGGAATGGTTCAGGAGGGGGTGCTTGTTTGATCTCTCCCTTTCCTGACCTGCCGGGCTGCATTCTCAGATAAGGGTCTAATATGAATTTTGGGGGGACACCTCCACGCCATTTTTAAAAAAAATTTTGTCATGGAGGTGTCCCCTCCAAATCCATACCAGATCCGAAGGGCCTGGTATGAGCCTGGGGGAGGACCCCACACCGGTTTTTTTTTCACCAATTTTTTTTCTCATTTTTTTTTACATTCAGCTGATGACTCATTGGTTGTTATGAAAGTGGTGGCTGGCTTCCCAGCTTGCTTCTTAGGCCTCATACACAAGGACGTTTCTAAAAAAATAAACAAAACGTCGGGCCCGATGTCAAGGGAAAAAAGTCAGCATTATGCATTGGCGTTTTTGAGCGTTAGTGAGCGTCGGCGTCAATAGGCGTTTTTTAAAAAAAATCATCCCTCTGCTATTTTTCAACCTAGAAACGTCGGCGTCAAAAAACGTCGGAAAACGCCGGTATAATAATAGGTGGCGTTTGTTGGCATTTGTTGGCGTTTGCTGGCATATTGTGGCGTCGGCGTCAAAAAATGCCAAAATGTTACAGCCTCAGAACGCGATGGCCATGGGTTCTAGTTTCTGCTCACTAACGCCGACGCCACCTACAGCTCAAAAACGCCGACGTTTTTATGGGGCCATTGACTAACATGGCCGGTAGCGCAAGACTCCGACATTGTAAAACC
>BLSH010434192.1:135505-159440 GCA_018402905.1 Glandirana rugosa
AGGGTCCCGGGGGAGAGACAAGTGTAGGGTCCCGGGGGAGAGACAAGTGTAGGGGAGAGGGGGCCCTGGGATGTGAACAGAGAGGGGGCCCTGGGATGTGAACAGAGAGGGGGTCCTGGGATGAAGATAGGGAGGGGGATCAGGGTGAGGACAGAGAGGGGTCCCCGGATGAGAGCAGAGAGGGGTCCTGGGATGAAGATAGGGAGGGGGTCCAGGGTGAGGACAGAGAGGGGTCCTGGGATGAGAGCAGAGAGGGGTCCTGGGATGAGAGCAAAGAGGGGTCCTGGGATGGCAGCAGCGAGGGATCCTGGGATGGCAGCAGCAAGGGATCCTGGGATGGCAGCAGAGAGGGGTCCTGGGGTGGCAGCAGAGGGGGGTCCTGGGATAAGTGGCAAGCAGCATCTCTTTGATTTGGGGGGAAAGAGGATATGTGCTGGGAGTGCTTCTGGAGGGGAGAGGAATTGTGCTAGTGGGGGGGGGGGGTTGGATGTGAAATCCCCCACACCACCCTCCCTCCAACTAGCATAATTCCTCTCCCCTCCAAAAGCACTCCCCTGCACTACTCTGAGGGCATCCTGCCCCCCTTCCTTGTTACTGTGTTCCCCTCCCCTATCAACAAAACCATTCACAGACCTCAGCTGCTCCTTCTGTCTGTAGGCATCGGAGCCGAGCAGGCGGATCCTCTATGTAATATGCAGGCTCAGTGGGGTGAGATGCTGGTGACGGCTGCTACAGAGGGATGATCGATGCGTGGGGGACCCTGCCACCCTGCAACGGATGTGGGGAAGATGTCCTGAGTGCCCATGCTAGCGTGCCCCTTTCAGGCAAGGTACCTGAGCTCAGTGCTGAAACTTGTTACGGCACTGGGCTCCAGGATCAGCACAGATTCCTTGGGACTGAAGTACTAGGAGCCTCTCATGGGGCCCTTTACTGGCCAAGGGGCCTCAGGCAGTGCCCGAGTGCCCTAATGGTCAGTCCACCCCTGTCTGAGACACCAATTAGTCGACCCATGCTTGTCAGGGGAAGATCAGGGAAGGCATACGTCTACCATGGTTCCCAGATCTTAAGGAACTTAGCGTGCGTGTCGTGAAAAATACTAGACATTTGTTCATTAAGCATCATGGCCATCAAATGGTCCCTCACTCCCTGGAAAGGGACTGTAAATTTCTTCCAGGCCTGGGCAATCTTCCTTTTGGCTGCTATAAACAATTAAGATGCCTATTTTTGTTGATAGGTGAATAAGCTTGGAATGGGGCAATGCAGCATAGCCTCCTTTTGGATATTTAAATGGACCAAATCATTTGGTGGAGGGGGATTGTGGTATGGGGTTATTTTCAGGGGTTGGGCATGGCCCCTTAGTTCCAGTAAAGGGAACTCTTAACCACTTCAGCCTCGGAAGGATTTCACACTTTAGGACCAGAGCACTTTTTGCGATTCTGCACTGCATCGCTTTACCTGACAATTGCGCGGTCTTGCGACGTACCCAAACAAAATTTGCGTCCTTTTTTCCCCACAAATAGATCTTTCTTTTGGTGGTATTTGATCACCTCTGCGTCATTTCTGATCGCCACTATAAACAAAAAAAGAGTGACAATTTTGCAAAAAAAAAAACTTTTTGCTAAAATACAAATAAAAAATATATATAAAAACACATTTTTTTCATCGGTTTTGGCCGATTTATATTCTTCCTCATATTTTTGGTAAAAAAAAATGCAATCAGGTTTATTGATTGGTTTGCGCAAAAGTTGCCGCAATTACGGATGATGAGAATTCATTTTTGGGGTTTATATTTATTTATTTATTTTTTTTACTAGTAATGGCAGCGATCTGCAATTTTTAGCAGTACTGCGATATTGCAGTGGACATGTTGGACCATTTTGACACTTTTTTGGAACCATTGGCATTTATACAGCGATCAGTGCTATAAAAATGCACTCATTACTATGTAAATGCCATTGGCAGTGAAGGGGTTAACCTGCAGGGAGCGCTCTAAGGGTAAACTGTGTTCCCTCAGTGTGTTCTAACTGTAAGTATATACAGGAAGCCTGTGATCACAGCCCTTACCTCTCTGTCAGAACGGAGATCTGGGTTTACATACACTGACCTCCGTTCTTTCACTGCGGGGGGGGGGGGCCATCATGGGCAGCCGGTGAAGATTGGGTCCACCCTACCTGCTCCCTGGCCCCCCGGAACACAGTGAGCGCGCCTCCGGCGGTGCGCGCGCGCGCTCACAATACTAGTTCTCGTGGCCGCCGCCGGGTGATGGCGGTTTGCGATAATGGGCCACTTTGCCGCCGTCACGCTGCGACGGGCGGTCGGCAAGTGGTTAAAGTGTCAGCGAACCAAGACATTTTGGACAATTTCATGCTCCCAACCTTGTGAGAAGAGTTTTGGGATGGCATCTTCCTGTTCCAACATGGCTTTGCACCAGTGCACAAAGCAAGGTCCCTAAAGACATGGATGAGCAAGTTTGGGGTGGAGGAACTTGACTGGCCTGCACAGAGTCCGGACCTCAACCTGATAGAACACCTTTATAAATGAATTAGAGCAGAGACTCTGAGCCAGGCCTTCTCATCCACATCAGTCCCTGGCCTCACAAATGCGCTTCTGGAAGAATGGTAAAAACATTCCCATAGATACATTCCTAAACCTTGTGGACAGTCTTTCCAGAACAGTTGAAGCTGTTATAGCTGCAAAGGGTGGGCCAACTCAACGCACCGGACGCATGTTTTTTTTTTTAAGCATGTGTTTTGGAGCCAGAGGCTCTAAAAGGATTCAATAAAGGATGGGCTTGGGGGCAGAGTTCTGCCTCCTAAGCCCATCCAATTGTGTGACGATAGCAGATGAATATTCGCTATTGTCACACTAATTCTCCTCCCAGCCAATCAGGAAACAGGTCCTGAGACCCATTTCCTGATTGGCCTAAAGGGAAGCAATCCTATTGGCCTAGAAGGAGGAGGGATGACTCAGGGGAAGCCCAACTGACTGACCCACCAGCAGCCACACAGTATAGTGCATGGTGGTGGGCTGGAGCGACGGGGGGGCATCCGTGGTCAGGTCCGTCTGCCGCCCCGACCGATGGAGCACCAGCTGCCACTGAAACCTAGTCTCTTTCCAGGAAGTGAGGGGATTTGAAGGTACATACTGTATTTGAAATGCTGTTTGCCACTCATTTGCAGGATATTTGCCTGTCGAATCATCTTCTGTAGTTAAAGTAGAGCTATACTCACCTCGGCTCCAGTGATTCGGCGTGTGCAGCTCACTGTACAAAGGCAGACATTCAGGTAAGTAAATTTATTGCAGAAGAGAGAAAGCATGTCTCATCAGCTTTAAAATTCCTGCCTGTTTGCCAATTTTTAATTTTGCCTTATAGTTCTACTTTAAAAGGTACACATGCTAATTCAGGCAATATTCACATCTGGGTTTTCTAAACACTAAATAATCTTCAAAATCACTGTGCCAATGCTTTTTGTGTTCCTAATGCCACCAAACAGTTGGATTATAAATACCCCAAATGCATGGCAGGATTGCATGTAGACTTGCCTACATTTTATAAACATGTGTAAAAGTGTTTCGCCAATCTGTACTTTACACTTGAATGTAGTTGATTCTTTTGCCTCCAAGAATTGAATTGCATACTTTGGTGTTTTTGCTGCTATTACACAGGAACATGGTGTCAATTTAAGCATTATTAGTTGTACCTTTGTTAATACCACTCCAACCAATACCATCACAGTTCTAATCCATAATTAAAGTATTTTAAAGCATTGTTTCATTTTATGGGAATTAGAATTGATAATATATTTGTTTTTCTAGCCTTTATATCTAAGTGTAAAATTCAGTTCACGTTATTTTGGTACATATGATGTCTGACATCATGTTTTTTTTAACATTGTACCAGGACATAACCTTTGCATTTTATTATTTTTCTCCTAGGTGCTTTTCTTATTCCATATACTCTATTTCTTATCATTGCTGGAATGCCATTGTTTTATATGGAATTAGCTCTTGGACAATACAACAGAGAAGGTGCAGCCACAGTATGGAAGATTTGTCCCTGTTTCAAAGGCAAGCATTTTATTACTTCATACTAAGAAAGTGTAAAGTTTATTTGTGTATATGTATAAATATATATATGTGTATGTATGTGTATGTGTGTGTGTGTGTGTGTGTGTGTGTATATATATATATATATATATATATATATTGACATATACAGATTGTCTGAAATTCTAACCATTTTGAATATTGGTAGCGTGTTAGCATTTTGCCAATCTTTGGTAGCATTCCATTCAGTAAGGTTTCCTTAAAAATTAGGAATAATGGTCTGGTCATAACTTAGCTGAGTTCTTTGAGGATCGCTGGGTGCAATCCATCTGGTCCTAGTAATTTATTCACATTAGGTTTTTCCTGACACAAGCATGACAGCATAAACGTATGAGTACAGGCTCTGCCCCTCGCGCAAGCAGGACGGGTTATACTATATAAATGAGTCTCCTCCCCTGAGGCGGCATTCTCTTTTTGTTCCTCAAATGCTCAGCCAGTTATGCGATGTGATGTGATGTGATGCAAATAATTTCTATTTTTGCCCTCACCTTGTCGGGTTCATCTGGCCTATTCGTACAGGTTCAGCCCCTCCCTTTGTTCAGGTGTAAACCACCTGTAAGAGTGAAGCTGCCCCCATGTCCAGGTACTGGAGTTGTAGAATGCTGGTCTCTGGATGCAGGTAAAACAGTTCTGCCTTGTTTGTTGGGACTGATTCAGTCTCTCTTCCCTGGTGAGTTGTGGCCCCACACATGATTTGGTTAGTCTGGCACTCTGTGTATGTTTTATTACCCTTGCAAAAGAGCTGGCATTGTTGTTAGGGCGGCTGCCCCCTTCCAAGATGGAACCTTGTCTGCTTCCTGCGGCTGTACTGCGGGCTGCCCTTTCCAAGGTGGTGCCCAGCGGACTTCCGGTTGACAGGGGAGCAGCAAGATGGTATGACCTCACCTCTTAGGGATATTATTAGATCTCCACCTTGGGGTATATGACTTAGTGCAGCTTAGATTTTACAATATAGGTCCATTTGCTGCTTCAATATCTGCAGATGGATGTGTGGATGGTACTGATAGTGTATGTGTATTAATGCTAATGTCCTAGCCAGTACTTACAGGTATTGTGACCACAGTCCTGCAGTTCATATATTGAGTCAGTAGCCATGAGCTTACCCAGAAACCAGCCATGATCATTAAGGTGAGGGTCAGGCAAGTATACTATTCAAAAAAAAAATAAGAGTGGGCGGGCAGTATGGATGGTGAACCTCCCCAGCCCACAAGACCAGCACCACTTCCCAAAGGAAGAGAGGCAACTTGTTGCTTCAACAGTGACAAGTCCTCTTTGGCTCATGACCATCATGGGCAGTATTGGGAGTGTGGTTAGCTGACTTGCCTACCAAGGTGCTATGCCAAGTTGCATATCAGAGGCAGCAGTGAACAAAAAGGCACAAAAGCTGATGTTTTGACTGTTCAAAATGACTGGGTGGATCTCTAGTCCCCAACGCTCAGGTACTAAGCTAATCAAACAGCTAAGTTAAAGGGCACATCTGCCTCAGAAGCAGCTGGCCAAGGAATCTTCATCAGACTAGCCAGATGTACCAGTCTGCCAGCGGATGATGCAATATCCTTCACAGAAGCATAGAAACAGCAATATGGATTTGGACATGAAGCAGGTTAATACCATCATTAGGTATTAGAAAGTGTTATGTGGACTGCGTTGGAGTTCACTTCAGTAGCCAAGCCTATTAGGTTCTCAGCAGACGAGTTTAAGGCAAGTTAGCCAGTAATAAGTCTTTGTGGTGTTTGATCCCTGAGTGAAATTAAAGTGACCAGTGATGCAGTACAGCCACTATAGATGCAGTATGGTGTTCCTCAAGTATTCTGTGTGGTTAGCCAAGCCCCAAAAATTCCCCCTTTTTAAAATTTTGTTATGCACACAGTGCATCTCTGGCGTTGTTCCTGGCTCACCAAGCCAGAATCAGGTTGAATGAGCCCAGGGTACATATGTTGATAACACTGCTCAATATGGATTGTTATTTATGGTAGGCTTTGTATCTTGAACCTTGTGCTAGCTTCTTTTTGTGAGCATATAAATCTGAGCACAAATTTCTTATTTATATAAGTGCTTACTCATTGTTAAGGATGGGCCAAACACTCCCTGGTTCGGTTCGCACCAGAACATACGAACAGGCAAAAAATTTGTGCGAATATTCGAACACCGGTAAAGTCTAAGTGCCCCGAACATGAAAAATCAAAAGTGCTAATTTTAAAGGTTTATATGCAAGTTATTGCCCTAAAAAGTGTATGGGGACCCGGGTCCTGCCCTAGGGGACATGTATCGATGCAAAAAAAAGTTTTTAAATCGATCGGCGAAGTCGCTGCGAAAGCCCCATAATGTCCTAAATTCGACTTGCGCTCGACTCAAACCATGGGCCCGGCCCTACTCATTGTTTGGATGAGGTGCAGGAGCACACAAAAGGCTTAGTACCAATATTAAACAACAGGGGGGAAAAGGGATATTGCTGACTAAGAGGTTCACATCTTGACTGTGTAAATATACAGTATCTCACAAACATATTATATCTTTTCATGTGACAACACTGAAGAAATTACATTTTGCTACAATGTTAATTAGTGAGTGTACAGCTTGTATAACAGTGTACGTTTGCTGTCCCCTCAAAAAATAATTCAACACACACACAGCCATTAACCACTTCAGCCCCGGAAGGATTTCCCACTTTAGGACCAGAGCACTTTTTGCGATTCGGCACTGCGTCGCTTTAACTGACAATTGCGCGGTCGTGCGACGTTGTACCCAAACAAAATTTGTGTCCTTTTTTTCCCACAAATAGAGCTTTCTTTTGGTGGTATTTGGTCACCTCTGCGTCGTTTCTGATTGGCGCTATAAACAAAAGAAGAGCAACAATTTTGCAAAAAAAACCCCAAATTTATTACTTTTTGATAAAATACAAATCCGAAAAAAAATATAAACATTTTTTTCCATCGGTTTTGGCCGATTTATATTCTTACTCATATTTTTGGTAAAAAAAATCGCAGTCGGCGTTTATTGATTAGTTTGCGCAAAAGTGGCCGCGTTTACGGATGATGAGAATTAATTTCTGGGGTTTTTATTTTTTTTTATTTTTTACTAGAAGTGGCGGTGATCTGCGATTTTTAGCGGTACTGCGATATTGCAGCGGACACGTCGGACCATTTTGACACTTTTTTGGGACCATTGGCATTTATACAGCAAACAGTTCTATAAAAATGCACTGATTACTGTGTAAATGCCATTGGCAGTGAAGGGGTTAACCTTCAAGGGGCGCTCTAAGGGTTAATAGTGTTCCCTGGGCGTGTTCTAACTGTGTGTGGGCTGCCCTAGATGGGGGAAGGGGATGATCACAGCTTCCATATACAGGAAGGCTGTGATCATCACCCTTCCCCCTCCAACAGAACGGAGGTCCGTGTTTACTTACACGGACCTCCGTTCTTTCAGTGCGGGGGAGCCATCGCAGGTAGCCGGCGGCAATCGAGTCCACCCTACCTGCTCCCTGGCTCCCCCCAAACACATTGAGCGCGCGAGCGCGCCTCCGGCAGAGCGCGCGTGCTCACAATGCTAGTTATCGCGGCTGCCGTCCTGTGACGCCGGTTCGCGATAACGAGCCACCTTGCCGCAGTCACGCTGCTATGGGCGGTCGGCAAGTGGTTAATGTCTCAACTGCTGGCAACAAAAGTGAGTAGATCCTTAAGTGAAAATGTCCAAATTGGGCGCAATTAGCCATTTTCCCTCCCCAGTGGCATGTGACTCATTAGTGTTACGAGGTCCCAGGTGTAAATGAGGAGCAGGTTTGTTAAATTTGGTGTTATCGCTCTCACTCTCTTATACTGGTCACTGGAAGTTCAACATAGCACCTCATGGCAAAGAACTCTCTGAGGATCTGGAAAAAAGAATTGTTGCTCTACATAAAGATGGCCTAGGCTATAAGAAGATTGCCAAAACCCTGAAACTGAGCTGCAGCACGGTGGCCAAGACCATTCAGTGGTTTAACAGGACGGGTTCCACTCAGAACAGGCCTCGCCACGTTCAACCAAAGACGTTGAGTGCACATGCTCAGAATCATATCCAGAGGTTGTCTTTGGGAATTAGATATATGAGTGCTGCCAGCATTGCTGCAGAGGCTGAAGGGGAGGGGGGTCAGCCTGTCAGTGCTCAGACCATACGCAGCACACTGCATCAAATTGGTCTGCATGGCTGTCATCCCAGAAGGAAGCCTTTTCTAAAGATGATGAACAAAAAAGCCTGCAAACAGTTTGCTGAAGACAAGCAGACTAAAAACATGGATTACTGGAACCATGTCCTGTGGTCTGATGAGACCAAGATAAACTTGAAAGTAAGTGTGTCAAGCGTGTGTGGTGGCAACCACGTAAGAAGTACAAAGACAAGTGTCCCTTGCCTACAGTCAAGCATGGTGGTGAGAGTGTCATGGTCTGGGGTTGCATGAGTGTTTTCCGCACTAAGGAGCTACAGTTCATTGAGGGAACCATGAGTGTCTGCATGCACTGTGACATACTGAAGCAGAGCATGATCCCTTCCCTTCAGAGATTGGGCCACAGGGCAGTATTTCAACATGACAACCCCAAACACACCTCCAAGACGACCACTGCCTTGATAAAGAAGCTGAGGGTAAAGGTGATGGACTAACCAAGCATGTTTCCAGATCCAAACCCTTTTGAGCATCTGTTCGGCATCCTCAAAAGGAAGGTGGAGGAGTGCAAGGTCTCTAACATTTCACCAGCTCCGTGATGTCGTCATGGAGGAGTAAAAGAGGACTCCAGTGGCAACCTGTGAAGCTCTGGTGAACTCCATGCCCAAGAGGGTTAAGGCAGTGCTGGAAAATAATGATGGCCACACAAAATATTCACACTTTGGGCCCAATATGAACATTTTCACTTAGGGGTGTACTCACTTTTGTTGCCAGCGGTTTAGACATTAATGGCTGTGTGTTGAATTATTTACACTGTTATGCAAGCTGTACACTCACTTTACACTACTTTACATTGTAGCAAAGTGGCATTTCTTTAGTGTTGTCACATGAAAAGATATAATAAAATATTTACAAAAAAGAGAGGGTTGTACTCACTTTTGTGAGATACTGTATAAGGTGGCCAGCTAATGCATTCCGTGGATTGGGTAAAAATCTGAAATAAGCATCATTGCCTGTGGGAGGGTATGTTTTTTGCTGCAAAACATGTTTAAACAGTGATACCAGGTGCTCCACTCTCTTCCACTAAGAGTTTATAGAATTCAGCAGGAAGACTATCTGGTCAAGGGTCCTTAGCTAAGGATAGACACTTAAAATCGTAAGTCGGTTCATCAGGTGTTATCTCTGCAAATTGACCATCTCCTCATTGCTCGAGGATGGAAGAGAAAAATTGTTCAAAAAAAGTATCTCCTACTCGAGGGTCAGGAAATTTAGCTTTGTGCAAAAAAGTATATTTGTCTCAGAATATTGCTATAATAGCTATTCTCGTCTTTGTAATATGAGTAATAAGTCTCCTACCTCTAAACAAATTTACCAGGAGATGGCCAGATTTGTTGTCAAAGCAAAATGACCCTACATCTTGTTTAGCTTCCTTAAGTCCAGATTAGGGATGGGCTGAACCAAAAGGGGGTGGGGTCATGTGACATCAGAAGGGGTGGGGTCACCCACTTACATCAGTGGGGTGGCCCATCCTAGCCTTTATAAGACCTGTCAAAGGGCAAAAGACAGCAGTAGGTGGGAGCCCTTCCATTAGGGAGGAGCTATTTCATTATTTTTTTTCTTTGGGTCGTCTGTGCCATGATTGACGATGGATTACAACGGGGAACACTTTTTTTTTTCTTTATTAATAAAGAACTTGTCCCTAATTGTCTCCTGTGGTTTTCTCTTTTTTGACACTTTTTTGGTGAATTAGTACACCATACTCATTCACATGGGGGGGGCAGGATCTGGCGGGCCCCCTTGTTAAATGTTGGTGGTGCCAGAACACTGTAACCCTTCACAGTTACTCTTGTTGGGTGCAGGAACAAGGTCTGCTGTTGAAAATTATTTTAAAAATTGTAATCACATGACCCAATCATACAGGTGCAGAAAAAGTGGACTTTGGGTGTAAGTGGTGGTGGCAGAAAACTGTAAGCCCTCACACTTACTCTTGTTGGAGACAGGAACAGGCCCTGCTTTTATAAATTATTTTAGAAATTGTAATGTCATGACCTAGTCAAACAGGTGCAGAAAAAGTGGGCCTTGGGTGTTAGTGGTGCCAGAATACTGTAAGCCCTCACACTTACTCTTGTTGGAGACAGGAACAGGCCCTGCTGATGAAAATTATTTTAAAAATTGTAATGGCATGACCCAATCATACAGACGCAGAAAAGGTGGACCTTGGGTGTTAGTGGTAGTGCCAGAACACTGTAACCCATCACAGTTACTCTTGTTGGTAGCAGGAACAGGCCCTGATGTTGAAAATTATTTTAAAAATTGTAATGGCATGACCCAATCATACAGGCGCAAAAAAAGTGGACCTTGGGTGTTAGTGGTAGTGCCAGAACACTGTAACCCATCACAGTTACTCTTGTTGGTAGCAGGAATAGGGCCTGATGTTAAAAATTATTTTAAAAATTGTAATGACATGACCCAATCATACAGGTGCAGAAAAAGTGGGCAGCGGGTGTTAGTGGGGGTGCCAGGACACTGTAACCCCTCAAACTTACTCTTGTTGGGCACAGGAACAGGCCCTGCTTTTATAAATTATTTTAGGAGTTGTAATGACATGACCTAGTCAGACAGGTGCAAAAAAGTGGGCCTTGGGTTTTGGTGTTGCCAGAATACTGTAACCTCTTACAGTTTACCCTTGTTGGGCGCAGGAACAGGCCCTGCTGTTGAAAATCATTTTAAAATTGTAATGACATGACCCAGTCAAACATTTGCTTAAAAAGTGGGCCTTGGTGTTATTTTTTTTTTTAATCTTTGTTTATTAAATTTTTCAATAAAAATACATACAAAATGGTCAATATAGAATATCCATGGCTGGGAATACAATTTTATGCTTTTAGAGTATATTTTTCACATATAATCCTATCTATCCTTAATGTCAAGCACTATCTTGGTTCTATCCTATATAATTTTCCCTTCCCATCCTGTTTTGTAGTTTCTGATTTCAGGTTTCATTTCTATACAAAGTCCTATAAAGAACTAGGACCCTAATCTCCCCTCACCCAATCTCGCATTCACCCAGATAAATACAATTCAAAAAAGAAAAGAAAGAAAGAAGGAAAAGAGAAAAAAAAGAAGGAAACTCTCCCCTAAAGACATTCAATTTTTTATAAATATTTCAATAATAATCCCGAAGAATAATATTTATCCCATTTTTCCCAAGTAGTACTAAATTGTTCACTAGAACCTATTTCCGTATTGGTCATTTCCTCCATTAGACGCATCTCGCCCATCTCACATACCCATTCTGCTATGGAGGGAGCCATTTCCCTCTTCCATGAGCAGGCAATAATTGTTTTTGTTGCTGTTAACATATGTCATAAAATGTCTCTTTTAATAGCCTTCAACGAGCCAGGGATTATAGATAATATCGCTATAAGTGGTGGGATGGGATGTCCGGTTGTAATTTAGATTTTAGAAATTTACTCTTGTCCAGAGTTGGAAAACCCCTAGACAATAGTACCAGATATGAGACATGGTCCCTTCCGCCCTTTTACATCGCCAGCATGTCTCTGAGACACTCTCCCTTATTTTATGTAGATCTGCTGGACACCTGTACCATCTTGATATTATTTTATAATTTCTTTCCTGGTGCTTAACTGAAGGAGATAATTTATGTATCAAAGTGAGTGCTTTTTCCCATTGTGTTAACAGTATTGTCTGCCCAATCTCTTTTTCCCATTTGTCTAAATATATTACTTCTCTATCCAGTTCTTTTGGAAGCAGCATTTTGTAAATCTTTGATCTTTTCAAATTCTGTAGGTGTTCTTGCTAATTCTAAGTGATATTCTAAGGGAGGAATATAAGCTACCAGTTGTTGGTATTATATCCATTTATTTGTATTCTCCCTCCCCATTGTGTTCATTGAGGGAACCTCCCCGTCCACCAGGATCTGAGTCAATCTTGCATCTTCCTGTCTTCGCCAGCCTAAGAAGCTTGAGGCCTCCATTGCCGGTTGAAAATCAGGGTTAGAGAATAATGGTGTCATGGACCCAATCCGAGTCGAAAGGGCTCCTTTCTTTATAAATGTATCCCACACCTTTAGGGTAGATAGAACCAGGGTTGGTATATTTGCTGTTTTGGGGCGACTTGTTGGTATAACCCAGGGTATGGATTTCAGTTTCTCACCTAGGATGTCCTCCTCCAATCCGACCCATAACTTATATTTAGTCCCATGAAACCAGTCTACCATCCTGGTTAAATGTATGGCCTGTATGTATTTTGTGAAATCCAGCAGGGTCAGTCCCCATATTGGTTAGGTCTAACAAGTATATCCCGTTTAATTCGGGAGGGTCTATGTTCCCAGATAAATCCTCCCACCGCTGACTGTAATTTCCGGATTATGGCGGTAAGGGGGTATACCGGGACTGCCTGGAATGTATACAGTAATTTGGAAGTATATCCATTTTTATAATATTAATCCTTCCCATCCATGAGAAGGCTTTTTTATCGTATTTTTGAAGCAATATTGAATTTTTTTTAATCAGAGGGGCATGATTAAATTCTATTAGTTTACCCAAGTTTCGAGGTAACTGTATTCCTAAGTATTTAAGGGCGTTTTGTTGCCATTTAAAGGGAAACATTTTTTGAAGATGAGCTTGAATTTTATTTGGTAATGATATATTTAATGCTTCTGATTTATCATAGTTCACTTTAAAATTACTCAAGGCTCCAAATTGGTCGAACTCCCGAATGAGATTTGTAATAGTTATTTTTGGATTAGTAATGTGCAATAGAAGGTCATCTGCATATGCTGACATTTTATATTCCTTTCCCTTTATTTGAATCCCTTGTATGTTCGGATTATTTCGTATAGCTGTAGTAAAATGTTCCATTACCAGCACATATAATAATGGGGAGAGGGGACAACCCTGTCGGGTTCCATTTGTAATTGGGCTTGTATTTGACAGGGTCCCATCTATCTGGACCCTTGCAGTGCCATTATCTTTTGCATTAACTGGGGACCGATGCCCCATTACTTCAAAGTTTCTTCCAGGAAATGCCATCCCATCCTGTCAAACGCCTTTTCAGCATCTATGGCCAGAAGGCAGGATGGGATGGAATTCCTCTGGGCATATTCAGAGTATTATCTCTGGCTTCTCTTCCCTCCACAAATCCTGTTTGATCCATATGGACATACGCCGGTAATATTGGAGTAAGCCTTTCTGCTATAATTTTTGTGAATATCCGTAAATCGATATTCGTGAGAGAAATAGGTCTATAATTCCCACATATAGTATCATCTTTCTCTGGTGTAGGCATTATTGAGATATGAGCTTCCATGCCTTGTGGCGCAAAGGGGCAAGATGTAGATACTGCATTAAAAGTTTTACATAACACAGGTCCTACGCTTTCACCTAGTATTTTATAAAAGCATACTGTAAAACAATCTGGTCCTGGACTATTTCCCAAGGCCAAGGCTTTAATGACTTTCTATATTTTTTCTATTGAAATTTCTTTATCTAGTTCTTCTATGGTTTCTTTAGGTAAAGTTGGAATTGCGGTTTCCTTTATATATGTTTGTATCTTTTGACGGAACCTGTCTAGTTCTTTACCCTTCTTTTGATTAGTAATATTCTAAAGTTTAGAATAGAAGGTTTGAAGGGTTTCTAAAATTTCTTTGGGATTGGATGTTACTTCCCCAGATTTTTTTAAAATTTTTATTATAGAGTTAGTAGCTAATCGCTGTCGCAGAGCTCTTGCCAAGAGCTTTCCTGGTTTATTCCCTCTTGAATAATATAGAGCTCAGTTTTTGTCGCTTAATCTCAACGTTTGTTCATTTAGTATAGATAACAATTCGTTCTGTTTATCTGTCAATTTTATCAGATTAATCGGGTGGGATTCTGTTTATGGGTTTTCTCATAGTTTGCAATCTCTTTTAACAAGATAGATGTTTTATTTATCTTGTTTGCCTTCAGTCTAGCTCCATGCTTTATAAAGATACCCCTCAGCACGCATTTTAATGTTTCCCATTGTATGGGTTGGGAGGTTTCATTCTTCTCATGATCTATTTGAAAATTTATTATCGCCTGACGGATTTCCGAGATACACATTTTGTCTTTTAACAAGTTATCGTTTTATTTCCATTGGCCATACGATCTCTTATGGTTCGAGAGCTCAAGTTCAACAAAGACTGGGGCATGATCAGACCAGACAAAATTGCCTATTTCTGATGCAGACACGGTAGGTAACCCAAACTGATTTACTAGGAAAAATCTATCCTGTGATATGTATTGTGGGCCTTCGAATAAAATGTATAGTCTCTGTCCCTAGGGTGGTGGGCCCGCCAAATGTCAATCATTTTAAATTTTCCCATGGTTTCTTTAAATTTATTTGTCTGGTTGTTGTTTTGAAATGGGCGAGTTGCAGTGGTATTCCGGTCCACGTCCAGAACAAAGTTGAAGTCCCCATCAATGAGCAATATACCCTCTGATTTTTCTACTAAGTCTGTCATCAATTGTATCACTGTTTTAATTTGTTCCTGGTTCGGTAAGTATAGGTTGATGAACGTATACTTTTCCCCATAGATGGGTAATTTTAAGAGCAAGGCTCTACCATCCCCACTGCCCCAAGATTTTAGAACCTGAAGGGGGAGAGGTTTATGTATAGCAATAGACACACCTTTAGCTTTTGAATAAGGGAAAGTGTCATGATACCACGCTGGGTAGTATTATATATATACAGATATTTGGTATGTGATTTGAGTGGTAATGCGTCTCCTTGCAAAAACCCACCCCCACCTTTTGTTTGTGGAGTGAGTATAAGATTTGTGTTCTCTTATACGGGGAATTAAGACCTCTTACATTGAATGAGCACAACTTTATAGGGCCCATTCAAAGAGAAGGGAGAGAGGAAAAAAAAAACCTACCACTCACTCAAGCAACCCTAGTTGCTATATAACTAATGACTTTCTGTCTATCCCTATGAATAGGATCCCTAACACGTGGGTACAGGATGACCTATCGATGACCACATCCTCCACCAGGCTAGCCCTCTGAAAGGAGGAAGGGGATAGGTGGGGGGTGAAGAAAAATCCATTCCCCCCTCTCAACCAAACCCCCTCTTGTATAGTGATTCTAACTGTTTCCCGCGGAGGGCACCGGGGCAGAGCAACAATGGCCGCCAAGCTTCCAAATCTATGTCATCTCCATCCAGGGAACATGTTGCTCCATCCCATTAAGTTGAATTACTTTTATCTTATTGCTGTTTAAGAAATGCATATTTAGACTAGATCGCTTATTGTTACATCACTGTTTGTGGGGTACATGTATATTTATTGTCTTTCCAATCCCAATAGCGTCCCATGAACCAAGTAAGCACCCAAAAAAGGAAAGGGAGAAGAATTGTGGAGGTGTAAAAGAACATTTGTGAGTGTTGTGCATGAGAGTCAATTATGTGAAATGTGTGTGATGACCTGAAAAAAAAAAAAAAACATCTTAGGAGAACTGTATGTGAATATTGTGCATAAAACCAAATATGGATGTGTGTGTATATATTGTGCATAAAATCTAAATGTGTGAAATAACAAATTGTGTAGGGAAAAAAAAAATATTTTCCTTTATATTTGCGAGAAATTACTACTGCCCCTCCCTCCCCGACTAGAACCCAACACCATTGAGTCCTGTAAGCGTTAATTTCTGTTAAAGCGGTTGTTAAGGTATCCCGGGTATTTTGGGGGCCAGAGTGGTAACTCAATGTCCGGGAGCTGCAAAGTTCTCAAAAAGTTTGGAAGATCCTCAATGTCCTGAAATTACGCTTTTTTCCCTTTGTAAAACACTTGGATCTGAAACGGAAATTTCCATTTATATAAGATGTTCCTTTCCCTCATCATTGTGATCAATGGATTGACCGCCCTCCGCAATGCCAAAGTATATCTGGAAAGATCCTCTAACAGGCTAATCTGTGCACCGTCAAAATCAATTATTTTCTGTTGCCGTGCAGCCCGCATCATTTTTTCTTTTATATGGAAAAAATGTACTCTACATATAACGTCTCTCGGTCTCTGTGGATCACGGTTCACAGGTCCCGATCTGTGTGCACAATCCAATAATATATCTTCTGCTGGGGCTTGTTGTAGCAGTGTATTGAAGATGCCTTGGAGGGTTGGTATCAAGTCCTTAGGCCCTGTTGCTTCCTGTAGACCTCTAATTCTAATATTGTTTCTTCTGCTTCTGTTTTCTTGATCAACTATTTCTAGTATGGCTTTTCTTAACCACTTCCCGACCAGCGCCGTAAATAGGCGGCGGTCAGGTTTGAGCCGCTCTACCGGGACATAGCCTGCACCTGCAGGCTATATCTCGGTATCATTTTTTAGAGCTGGCGGTCGGCTATCCAGGGGTAATGACCGATCCGGCTCAGGAGCCGCTCGGTCTTTACCCCAGGGGGCGGGAGGGGACATTCCCGCCGCCTTCCGCCACTCTTCTCCGGCCTCCCGTCCCACCGGGAGACCGGAGCAACGATCTAGTGCGTCCGCCGGCTGGAAGGAGACCTGACAGAAGCTGTAATCAGCTCCGATCGGGTCTCCTTTGGCAAATTCCGGAAGCGACGTCACAACGTCACTTCCGGTTTACACGGTGGCTAACGGCGCCGATTTTAAAAAAATGGCAGTATTCAGAATCACTGTTTTTGGCAATCTGAATACTGTGAAGTGCAAAGGAGGGATGTTTTTTTTTTTTTTTTAAAGGAACAGTGCTAAAAATAAATAAATAGATAAAATAAAAAAAAAAAAGATTTAAATCGCAACCGTCCCCGCGAGCTTGTGCAGCAAAGAAAACGCATACGTAAGTCGCGCCCACATATGAAAACGGTGTTCAAACCACACATGTGAGGTATCGCCGCGATCGCCATAGTGTGAGCAATAACTCTAACCTAGTAACCATTAAAAATTTTTAAAGCGTCGCCTATGGAACTTTTTAAATACCGGACTTTGTCGCCATTCCGCGAGTGCACGCAATTTTCAACCATGTCATGTATGATATCTATTTACTCGGCGTAACATCCTCTTTCACAATATACAAAAAAATTGGGCTAACTTTACTGTTGTCTTATTTTTTAACTCAAAAAAGTAAAATTGTTCCAAAAAAAACGCGCTTGAAAGACCGCTGCACAAATACCGTGTGACAAAAAGTATTGCAACAATCGCCATTTTATTCTCTAGGGTGTTTGAAAAAAATATATAATGTTTGGGGGTTCTAAGTAATTTTCTAGCAAAAAAAATGTTTTTAGCTTGTGACCACCAAATGTAAAAAAGTGGCCCGGTTGGTAAGTGGTTAAACATTGAGTAATTTCTTGTTTTTCTTTTTCTGATTGATTTATTTTCTCTTCCAGTTTTGTTACTCTTATTTCCATATTATTTGTTCTGTCTTTGACATTTTCCAAAGAGACTTTTAGTTCCTGTATCTCTTTTTTGTAACATGTTTCGAGATCAGATATGTACTTGTCCATATCTTCTCTGGTCGGCAGAGCTTTTATATAAGCTTTCATGTTCCAGGGTTCCTTTTGGATTTTCTTTCCATATGCCGTCCCTCCGATTTCCTGATCTATGTTCATTTCTTTTTCCATATATACTGTTGTTCAGTCCTCCATTCTCACATTAGTAATCTTTGTCTGCCGTTGGGATTGCTGGAAATATTCCTTAATATCTGTGTTCTGTGGAGTTTGTACTTTAGGAATATTTCCATCTTTGGGGCCCACAGATAGCTTTTTGGCTTTTTGTGATTGAGGGCCTTAGGGAGGCATGATATTGTCTTTCCTAGCTCTGTATGTGTAAGGGTTTTCCTTTCTCTCTATCTTGCCAGTTGTTTACCTGTCTCCCAAAGTTGTTTAATTATTGTGAGAAGATCCCTTCAATACCAGGGATTTCCACCAGTCTTCCTTCTTATTTGAGGGGTTCTATGTATTATTTCTCTCCCTCTCTTCCTCTCCCCTCTCCTTCAATTATCTTCAACTAATGTCTCTAGATTTAAGAGGTGAATCCTTTGTTCATAAACGGTTTCTATTTTTCCCAGTCAGTAATATGATTGTAATTTGACCATTAAATTTTCAAGAGGAAAGGAAAATAAGTCCAAAGACCTTGTCCCTTCCAGGGAGTAGCGGATTCCTCTTCTTGAGCACTCACTCTATCTTGTCTATTTTTCTTGATCTTTAGTAACCATCCAAGTGTTTTAAGAGCTGCACCAAGAAGAAGGTCCCAGAGTGTGTAGCCCCAAAAAGTCTACCAGCTGTTGTATTCCTAGGGCTTTCTGTGGAAGCTGTTCATGGGGTTTCCCACTGGCCGCCTAATATCTGTCCAAATGGCAATCCGCTGGTGATGCCGACAGCCCTCACTGCAGCCCCCGTACGCAATCCGCAGCGCTTATTAGAGTTTTTGCCTTCCCTCTTCGCTTGTCCAGGACCGACTCTGAACACCTCTGTCTCCCTCAGGATACCTCTGGAGGCTGATGCAAAGCATGGAGCAAGCCTCCAAAGAAGCCTCTGGGCGGCAAAGAGCCGCATCTTCCCCAACCGGGCTGCTCCCGGAGCGAACACCAGAGCGAGCACTGATCCCGCACGGCGTGTCTCTACTCCACCGCCAACCTCCAGCAGACCCGCAGAGGTCCCCCACAGGCTCAGAGCGAATCCAGCAAAGTGCCCGACCACTGCCTCGCTGCTGCCAAGCGCCTGGCCCCAGGACCCGACTCCACCAGTCCCCTGGCTCGGAGCCGCCGGAAGGTGGCCGTCCCGATTCCCGCTATCCTCTCCAGCAGTGGAAGGGGACTCAGGGAAGGAGGGGCAGAGACAATGCTGAAGGTAAGAGGAGGCAAGGGGGATGTGCGTTCTACCGCTGTCTCAAAGTTCAGTGTTCCCGAGCCAGTCCAAGAAGCCGCCGCCTAGGTTTCAATTCGATCCAGTGTCCAGCCTCCCTGGTGTCTCATCCGAGGCCAAAAGCTTGCTAATATGCTGGGATGCTTGCTAGTATGCTGGGATGCATATGTTGGGCCATGCCTGGTGTAGAGGAGTGCAGCTCCTATGGGGCCATCTTGGTCAGTCTCCGCCCCATGAACTTGGGTGTTATAGGTGGTGCCAGAACACTTTTACCCCTCACAGTTACTCTTGTTGGACGCAGGAATAGGCCCTGCTGTTGAAAATTATTTTAAAAATTGCAATGACATGACCCAGCCAAACAGGTGCAGAAAAAGTGGGCCTTGGGTGTGGGTGGTGCCAGAACACTGTAACCCCTCACAATTACCCTTGTTGGGCACAGAAATAGGCCCTGCTAATGAAAATTATTTTAAAAATTGTAATGGCATGACCAATCATACAGGTGCAGAAAAAGTGGGCCTTGGTTGTTTGTGGTGGTGCCAGGATACTGTAACCCCTCACACTTACTCTTGTTGGGCACAGGAACAGGCCCTGCTTTTATAAATTATTTTAGAAATTGTAATGACATGACCTAGTCAGACAGGTGCAAAAAGTGGGCCTTGGGTTTTGGTGGTGCCAGAATACTGTAACCCCTCACAGTTACTCTTGTTGGGCGCAGGTCAGGCCCTGCTGTTGTAAATTGTTTTAGAAATTGTAATGACATGACCCAGTCAAACATGTGCAGAAAAAGTGGACCTTGGGTGCTGGTATTGGTGCCAGAACACTGTAATCTCTTACAGTTACTCTTGTTGGGCACAGGAATAGGCCCTGCTGTTGAAAATAGTTTTAAAAATTGTAATGACATGACCCAGAGAAACAGGTGCAGAAAAAGTGGGGCTTGGGTGTTAGTGGTGGTGCCAGAACATTGTAACCCCTTACAATTACACTTGTTGGGTGCAGGAATAGGCCCTGCTTTTGAAATTTATTTAAAAAATAGCAATGACATGACCCAGTCAAACAGGTGCAGAAAAAGTGGGCCTTGGGTGTTAATGGTGGTGCCAGAACTCTGTAACCCCTCAGTTACTCTTGTTCGGTGCAGGAACAGGCCCTGCTGTTGAAATTTTTTTAAAAAAATTGTAATGACATCACCCAGTCAAACAGGTGCAGAAAAAGTGGGCCTTGGGTGTTAGTGGTAGTGCCAGAATACTGTAACCCCTTACAGTTACTCTTGTTGGGCTCAGGAACAGGCCCTGCTGTTGAAAATGATTTACAAAAAATTGTAATGAAATGACCCAGTCAAACAGGTGCAGAAAAAGTGGGCCTTGGGTGTTGGTGGTGCCAGAACACTGTAACCCATAACAAGTACGCTTGTTGGGTGCAGAATTGGCCCTGCTGTTGAAAAGTATTTTAAAAATTGTAATGACATGACCCAATCATACATGTGCAGAAAAAGTGGGCCTTGGTTGTTAGTGTTGGCGCCAGGACACTGTAACCCCTCACACTTACTCTTATTGGGCACAGGAACAGGTCCTGTTTTTATAAATTATTTTAGAAATTTTAATGACATGTCCTAGTCAGACAGGTGCAAAAAAAGTGAGCCTTGGGTTTTGGTGGTGCCAGAATACTGTAACCTCTTACAGTTTACCCTTGTTGGGCACAGGAACAGGCCCCGCTGTTGAAAATGATTTTAAAAATTGCAATGACATGACCCAGTCAAACAGGTGCAGAAAAAGGGAGCCTTGGGTGTTGGTGGTGCCAGAACACTGATACCCCTCACAATTACCCTTGTTGAGCACAGAAATAGACCCTGCTAATGAAAAATATTTTTTAAAAATTGTAATGACATGACCCGGGAAACAGGTGCAGAAAAAGTGGGCATTGGGTGTTGGTGGTGCCAGAACACTGTAACCCCTCACAGTTACTCTTGTTGGGCACAGGAATGAGCCCTGCTGTTGTAAATTATATTAAAAATTGTAATGACATGACCCAGTCAAACAGGTGCAGAAAATGTGTGCCTTGGGTGTTGGTGGTGCCAGAACACTGTAACCCCTCCCACATACATGTGTTGGTCAAAGGAATATGCCCTGCTGTTGAAAATTATTTTAAAAATTGTAATGACCTGACCCAATCAAAAAGGTGCAGAAAAAGTGGGCCTTGGGTGTTAGTGGTGGTGCCAGAACACTGTAACCCCTCAGTTACTCTTGCTGGGTGCAGGAACAGGCCCTGCTGTTGAAATTTTTTTTAGAAATTGTAATGACATGACCTAGTCAAACAGGTGCAGAAAAAGCTGGCCTTGGGTGTTAGTGGTGGTGCCAGAATACTGTAACCCCTCAGTTACCCTTGTTGGGGCGCAGGAACAGGCCCTGCTGTTGAAAATTATTTTAAAAATTGTAATGGCATGACCCAGTCAAACATTTACTTAAAAAGTGGGCCTTGGGTGATATTGGTGGTGCCAGAACAATGTTACCCCTCACAGTTACTCTTGTTGGGCGCAGGAATAGGCCCTGCTGTTTAAAATTATTTAATTGTAATGACATGACCTAGTCAAACAGGTGCTGAAAAAGTGGGCCTTGGGTGTTGTTGGTGCCAGAATACTGTAACCTCTCACAGTTACCCTTGTTGGGTGCAGGAACAGGCCCTGCTAATGAAAATTATTTAAAAAATTGTAATGACATGACCTAGTCAAACAGGTGAAGAAAAGGAAGTCCGCCTTGGATGTTAGTTGTGGTGCCAGAACACTGTAACCCCTCACACTTACCTTTGTTGGGCGCAGGAACAGGCCCTGCTGATGAAAGTGATTTTAAAAATTGTAATGACATGACCCAGTCAAACAGGTGCAGAAAAAAGTGGCCCTTAGGTGTTAGTGGTGGTGCCAGAACACTGAAACCTCTCACAGTTACTCTTGTTAGGCGCAGGAATAGGCCCTGCTAATGAAAATTATTTTAAAATTTGTAATGATATGACCCAGTAAAAAGTGGGACCTTGGGAGTTAGCGGGGGGTGCCAGGACACTGTAACCCCTTGCAGTTACTCTTGTTGGGCACAGGAACAGGCCCTGCTTTTATAAATTATTTTAGAAATTGTAACAACATGACCTAGTCAGACAGCTGCAGAAAAAGTGGGCCTTTTGGTGTTGCCAGAATACTGTAACCCCTCAGTTACTCTTGATGGGCACAGTAACAGGCCCTGTTCTTGTAAAGTATTTAAAAAATTTTAATGATCTGACCCTGTCAAACAGGTCCAGAAAAAGTGGGCCTTGGGTGTTAGCGGTGGTGCCAGAACACTGTAACCCCTCAGTTACTCTTGTTGGGTGCAGGAACAGGCCCTGCTGTTGAAAATTATTTTCAAAATTGTAATGACATGACTCAGTATAAAAAGAAAAAGAGGGCCTTGGGTGTTGGAGGTGCCAGAACACTTTACCCCTCACAGTTACTCTTGTTGGGCGCAGTTACAAGCCCTGCTGTTGTAAATTGTTTTAGCAATTGTAATGACATGACCCAGTCAAACAGATGCAGAAAAAGTGGGCCTTGGGTGTTATTGGTGGTGCCAGAATACTGTAACCCCTCAGTTACTCTTGTAGGGTGCAGGAACAGGCCCTGCTGTTAAATTCTTTTAAAAATGACATGACTAGAGTTGAGCGAAACCGAAATGTAAAGTTCGGGTTCATACCGGACTTTAGGGTGTTCCTTGGCCCGAACCCGGACATTTGAGAAAAAGTTCGGGTTCGGGATTTGGTTTTTTTTGCGCCTGTTCAATAGCTGCAGGGCAGCTAATCAACAAGTGTTTCACTCGTTTGCCCTTAGAAGCCATCACAGCCATGCCTACTAATGGCATGGCTGTGATTGACCAGTGCATCATGTGACCCAGCCTCTATATAAGCTGGAGTCACGTAGTGCTGCATGTCACATCATCTCATACTAGTGTAGGGAGAGGATGCTGCTGCTGTGAGGGACAGATTAGCTTTAGAATATCATCTCATACTAGTATAGGGAGAGGATGCTGCTGCTGCTGTGAGGGACAGATTAGCTTTAGAAAATCATGTCATACTAGTGTAGGGAGAGGATGCTGCTGCTGCTGTGAGGGACAGATTAGCTTTAGAAAATCTGTTAAAAACAGCGATTTATTGGTGGGTGGGTGCTGGAGGAGATTTTTGTTTGCTAGAGTACATTTTGTTTGCTAAGCAAAGTGCCTCATATAAAACCTATGGAATTTTTCTGTTTGTTAGGTGGGCGTTTGCAGCCATTTTTGCAAGTGCAGTGCACTTGAAACTGCTTGTGTGTTAGGGACACTACTTTAATCGTGTTCTGTTCAGTTGGCAACATTTTTGCATATTTAAATACTGCTTTTACATTGCAGTTAGACAAATTAAATTTTTTTTTTTTTTTTGGTGCAAAATATTACATTTGCGGCCAGCGGGGCATTTCTTGCACAAAATTAAAAAGTGTGTCTACATTGCTGGTTTAAAAAAAAAATATTCTAAATACTACATTAGCGGCCAGAGGTGGATTTGTTGCACAAAAGTAAAAAGTGCGTCTACACTGCTGGTTTAAAAAAAAAAATATTCTAAATACTACATTTGCGGCCAGCGGTGCATTTCTTGCACAAAAATAAAAAGTGCGTCTACATTGCTGGTTTAAAAAAAAAAGAATATTAAACAGATTGACGTTACATTTTCGTCATAAATTTATACGTTTTTACAACGGTTGACTTGTCTTGTGCTAATTTCATCACAGGGATTGTGTGTTCGTCAAAGTTCACGTGACGTGAACGTTTTTACCGACGTTTGCGGGTGGATTGTTTGTCTTTT
>BLSH010434192.1:164802-181490 GCA_018402905.1 Glandirana rugosa
GTTGGAGTAGGTGGGGAGAAGGTGTGACCATTTGGAGATACGTCCAGTGTGGAAGAGGGGTGGATGAGGTTGTAGTCACAATATTTTCCCTGTCAAGTAGGACACCGTCCTTGAAGAAGTGGTGGGCATGTAAGTCTGGGTTCGGCCATGTATCTTTTAGGAATTGTGATGAAAGACCGGGGGGAAACTCTGGGTTGGATCTTACTGAGGTTAGAGGGCCTGGGTTGGAGGATATTTTGGTTCTTTTACATGCTTCATTGAAACATTGTAATGTTGCCTGGATAAGAGGATGGTTTTTCAGAGGTCTAGGGTGGTGTTGGGTTTTGATCCATGGTATCAGTTTGAGAGGGATGTCTGTAAAGGAGTGTTCGACTTGGACCCAGTTTCTCTGGTTGGATTGTTCCGACCAGTTAACAATTCTTGTTAGGTGTGTGGCCCAATAATAGTTTTTGATATCGGGTAGTCCTATTCCGCCTTTTGTTTTCGATCTGGTAAGATATGTGTAGCTAATCCTTGGGGATTTGTGTCGCCATAAAAATTCAGAACAGCACTTTTTGATGGACTTGAAAAAGGTTTGTGGAAGTAAGATGGGGAGAGTCTTGAGTAGGAAGAGTATTCGTGGGAGTATGTTCATTTTGATGATTGCTGCCCTACCGAACCATGAAAAGAATGGTTTGTCCCAGCTATGACAATCTTCAGTAATCAATTTAAGGAGGGGGGGGGGGTAATTTTTTATGTATAGGTTTGCCGGATCAGAGGTTAGATAGATCCCTAGATATTTGATAGTATTTGGTTGCCATTGGAAGGAGAAATTCTCCTTGCTTTGTTGAACTGTTTCTTCGGGAAGGTTTATGTTGAGAGCAAAGGATTTGGACGCATTTATTTTTAGGTTGGAGATCTGATGAAAGAGTGAGAGATCCTTCATCAGGTTTGGTAGGGAGATATGGGGGTCTCTGAGGAACAGGAGCATGTCATCTGCAAATGCTGCTAGTTTATAGGTTTTATCAGAGATCTCTATTCCTTTAATGTCAGGATTTAATCTGATACGGTTAAGGAACGGTTCAAGGGTTAGTACGAATAATAGGGGGGAGAGGGGGCAGCCCTGTCTGGTCCCGTTGTGGATGGGGAAGGCGTTCGACAGGTAGCCATTGACACATACTCGGGCTTCGGGATTGGAGTATAGCATCATAATGAATTGGAGCATGTTTAGCCCTAACCCGATATGCTTAAGCGTTGCTTCCATATAGTCCCAGGCCAACCTGTCGAACGCCTTCTCCGCATCCAGTGACAGGAAAAAGCCCTTGGTGCCAGAAGAGCGCATCCAGTGTTGGATATTGATTGCTAGGATCGTGTTATCTCTGGCTTCATGGCCAGGTATGAAGCCCACCTGATCGTTTTTGATGAGAGAGGGTAAGATCGGGAGAATACGGTTGGCTAGAATCTTTGCGAACAGTTTAATATCTACGTTTAACAAAGATATTGGTCTGTAGCTTGCGACCGATGATGCGTCTTTATCTGGCTTATGAATGACTGAAATGTGTGCTTCCAGCATACGATTGAAGGGGAGGTTTGTTGAGGGAATTGAGTTAAAGGCTTTTTTAAAGGGATTTGAGAGTATATCATAAAATGTCCTGTAGTATGTAGATGTAAGTCCATCGGGGCCTGGGGTTTTCCCTGGTTTTGTCTGAGACAGTGCTGTTTTAAGTTCGTCCTCTGAAATCGGTCGTTCTAGTTCTTGGGATTTTTCTGTGGATAGTGGGGAGGGACCATATTTGGAGAGGAAGTCTTGGATGTTTGATTGGCATTTGGGGGTATTTTTTTGCGTAGGGAGGTTGTACAATCCAGTGTAGAATTTTTCAAATTGGGCGGCTATTTCTGTGGTTTTGGTGTGTTTTTTGCCTAGAGAGTCCGTGATCGAGTGTACTAGTGTCGACACTTTCTTTTTCTGGATTGCTCTGGCGAGGTATTTGCCACATTTATTGCCGAATTCGTAGAACAATTTGTGGCCTAGGGTGAATTTGCGTCTGGTCTTTCGTTCAAGTTCGTCTCTTAGGCGTTCTCTGGTTTGGGTCAGTTTGATGTGGTGTCTTTCAAGAAGGGTTTTTTTGTGGGCTTTTTCTAGGTTTTTAATTTTTTCCAATAGGTCGTTGATGGTTTTTTGTTTGTTTTTCCTTTGTGTGGCTTTTAATGCGAGGAATCGGCCTCTGATGACACTCTTATGTGATTCCCAGATTATGAGTGGACTGATAACTGGTGTGTCGTTTTCTGTGAAAAATAGGGAAAGGCTGTTCCGAATGTGGGCTCTGTCTGTTTCATTTGTCAGTAACGTAGGGTCTAGTCTCCAAATTTTTGTTAGGTGACGGTCTTCCGGTAAGGTCAGGGTGATTGAGATTGGGTGGTGGTCTGATAGAACCATCTGTTCTATGGTTGCATGGGAAAGGAGGTGGAGATCTTTCTGAGTTAGGAAAATATAATCTATTCTAGAATATCTGTTGTGTGAGGGCGAGTAATATGTATAATCCTTAGTGTCAGGGTGTATAGTGCGCCAAGCGTCGTGGAGAGAGAGTTCTTGCATCTGCGACTTGATTTGGCAGAGGGCTTTGTACAGGATGGAGGTGGTATTGGAAGAGGTGTCTAGGAGTGGTTGTAGGGCTACATTGAAATCTCCGCCAAGAATGGTAAGTCCATGTTGAAAGGCCATAAGTGAATGTGAGATATGCCTAAAGAATGTGACCTGTGCTGTGTTAGGGCTATAAATATTGGCAATCGTGACCAGTAAGTGGCCAATAAGGCCTTTGAGGAAAATATATCTCCCTTCTTCGTCTATGACTGAGTCTCTGTGTTGCCAGTTAACATTTTTTGAAATGAGGGTGGTCACCCCTTTGGTTTTTGCTAAAGAATTGGTTGCGTGGTAAGCTGTTGGAAAGAGTTTATTGATAATTTTGGGAATGTGGTCTGTTTAGAAATGGGTCTCTTGAAGGAGAACGATGTTTGCTTTTAGTTTTCTCATCATGTCTAGGACTTTACATCTTTTTTCGGGGGTGTTTAGGCCTTTTGCTTTGAACGAAATCACTTTAAGTGTCGAGAGAGATTGTAGAGAAGTATGTGAAGTCATTTTAGTCTGGTGTCGGCTTATGTGTGGAATATCAGTGGGTTTTAGTGGGTGATAATGGTATGTAGTAGGTTTTGAGGAGGCTGATGTGGGGTGTCGCAGGTGTTGTGTTTGGTGTTAAGGGGCCAGCAGTCAGGGGTCCAAGGGGGACCTGCGGGATAGAAAAGCAAACGTAGGAAGAAAGGATTCGAGGTATGAGGTGAGATTAGGGTGGATAGGGGGGCAGGTAGGGGGATGGGGTGATGAGAGGGTTTAAGAAACTGGTGTGGGGTAGGGTACGTGGGTGGTGAGACCAGTAGTCGGCTTACTTAGTAAACCGTACTAATGTTTTTTTTTTCCCTGGAGGGGGTCGGTCACGTCTCCGGTCTAATTCAGAGACCGGGAGGCTAGACCGTTTGGGGGAAGTGACCAGTAGTCAGCCGGGATTCAATGGTAGAGGGGAGTGGAGTTCGTGCGGCTTAGGACCCAGGGTGGCTCTCTGAGTTATGTGTGTGGAGTTATATGGAGGAGCTAATGGGGGAACAAGGTTAGGTGTGAGAAGATAGTAGGGATCATACGGCATGGGATTGAAACCATGAGATTTGAGGTTTTAGAGTTGGGTTGGTGATTATGGATTGAGGCATTGTGTGAGGGGTGTAGAAATGTAGTGCGGGGGTGAATGACATTATGTTAGGAGAGGAGAAGGTGTGTCTATGTAGAACACAGGCAAGGTTGTTTTACACTTGGCAGTAGATGTTGACAGTTTAGGTCTATTGGTGCGTAGTGGTGTGTGGAGGAAGTATTAGGGTAGTCATCTTACAAGTTCTAGCATCAATAGAGTGTAATTGATCTCCGGAGAAGGCCTTCTCAGAAGAGCACTGAGGTTACGGTCTAATACATATTACAAACAATTCAATCAGTACCATTAAGAGTTTCAACACAATGTAGGGAGATATAAATCTTACCCATTCCTGGGGTGAGTTGTAGAGGGCTCGCCTCCTCCCGGGGCCCCGACCGAGTGTTCATAGTGTCGGACAGAATCCTCTTCTTGTCGGGAGTGATGGAAGTGGCAGGTTGTCTTGGGTCAATCGACCTTGGGGAGGGAGTGAGGTTTTCACAGGAAGAGAGAGTGTTAATTATAGAGCTGGAGCTTACGTGTTTTTTGGTCGTCAGCGCGGATTCCGGGAAGAGGCGAGCCCCCCCATCTGTTAGACGTAACTTTCAAACAACTGTAACGAAAGCAGAGGTACATGAGAGGAATAGAATATTCATTGCATCAAGTAGGATCTCCGAGAGTGAGACAAATTATAAGTATAAGAAGAGAGGGGAAGATGAGGAGAGAGATTTTAGAGGGATGAACAGCAAGAAAATAAAATAACCAGTGCTCTACTGTATACGTGTATATACTTATAAGTTCAGCTGTTGCTTCATAGTAATGGAGAGCAGAGGCTAAAGAAGGATCGGGATACTTAGACGCTTCAGGTTCTAAAAGATACTGGCTCGGAAATGGAGAGTCTGTCCATTGTTGATTGCCGTGGTTGGCTATCTATGTGGTCTCCTATTTCGTATAGCTGACTCTGAGGGGATAGTGGTATAGTCTGTGGGTCAGATCGGGCTTGGGGTCCCAATTAGGGGTAAGTTCAGCAAAGGAGCCAGCTGATTATCTCTGTGAGGTTGCGGGGATCCTCAGTGGTTAAGTCTCTTAACTATAGAGCCTTGATCAAGGAGTTTGCACTTGATGTAGAACTATTGCGTGGTAGTATAAACAAAAACAGAAAGAAAAAGTCCCGATATGGGTTTATAGTCTTGCAGAGAGAGCCAAACTTTGAAGAGGCGAACAGGTGGGAAGTTGTAGAAAATCTTTAGTTAATTTTCTACTTCCTGGCGTGGGCGTCGGTGAATTGGGGATGCCGTGGTGCTATTGAAGGATCCGTTTCCATATCCTGGGGATCTTTGAGGTCTCGGAGAGGCAGATCTTCTCCTAAGATGGAAATCGTCTTGGACCGGGAGAGTATCCATGGATGAGGCGCGGGGCAGGTGTGAGACTTGTAGGTCGCTGTACCAGTTTGGTACCTCTACTCTGGGAAGGTCAAGTGTGTCACAGAAGTTAGGGAGGTCTTCCGGGACTTTGAGTAGTGCCGTGCGACCCTGATGAGATGCTGCTAGGCAGAAGGGAAACTTCCATTTATATTGAATGTTTCTTGAGCGAAGTTCATCCAGTAGAGGGCGGAGGTCTCTTCTGTGTTTTAGGGTTATTGGAGACAGGTCCTGGAAGATTTTGATTTCTGTCCCTTGGTATAAGAGAGAACGGCGTAGTCTTGCGTTTCTCAGGATGTCTTCCTTGAGTCTGTAATTGACAATGTGGCAGATGACATCCCTGGGAGGGTCGGAGTCTCTGCCTCTTGGTCTGAGTGCTCTATGTAGGCGTTCAAACTCTACGGGAGTTTCTGGCGGGCGGCCAAGGAGGTCATTGAAAATAGATATAGTGGTCTGGGTGATCCTGGTCGGTTCTATTGTTTCAGGTATGCCTCTCACTCGGACGTTATGTCTGCGGCCTCTGTTATCGAGGTCTTCCAGGTGGCGGTGGAGGTTTCTCAGTATTGTGTCTTGGTGGCATGTTTTGGATTGTAAATGATGGAGCTCCATATCATGCCGTTCAGTGGTTGATTCAATATTGTCTATGCAATTTGTCACTATCTGCAGTCCTTGCTTTAGGTCTGTGATGGCCGCTGCTAATGCTGATTTTATATCTTCCGCTACCGTTTTCAGATCCTGAATGTTCAGTGGTTGTGGGTAGTTCGGTGGTGGAGGTGTAGGTGCGGCGGCTTATTGGGGAGCCATGTAGCTGTTGTGCGGATTTGGGCTGGGAGCTCGTGTGGGGGGAGCAGAGGCAGTAGATGTTCTGATAGCGGTTTGTGTTTCGCGTATTTGCGAGCGAAACATTTCAGGTATATTATGACCCCCTTGAATCTCATTGTCCCTGGGGGATCTGGAGCGTGACTGTGGCGGGGTGTCAAGGTTTTTCCCCATTCTGGGAGTTGATTCAGCCCCTTGTAGTTAGAAAAAAAAAAAAAAGAGCTCACCTCTGGGTCCTGTGCCTGTTGTATTAGGCCTCCATTATACAGGGGAGGTCAGGCCTGAATCTTTGTTGCGGTTTTTTTTTTTTTTTGCCTCGTTTTTTGGGGGTCAGGGGGGGTCCACCTGAAGTAGTAGTGCTTGAGGGTGGGTTCCCCTGGGTGTGCTAGGCCGTCGGCAGGTCTGTGGGGGTGGATGATGAGGCGTTCGTCCGGGATGGATCCCGGCGCTTGTAGACCGCAAAGCCGCGGCCTTGATTTTCGGCCCGGCGGAGACCGGGCACCGATCGGCCTGATATTAGGCTTGGATTGCAGCTCGGGATGTGGTGGATGCGATTAGGGTGGAACGGGCTCTCACCCTTTCAGCTGGAGCACGGATTCCTCCTGATTTCTGTTCTGGAGCGCGGAGCTCTGTGGATGAGCGTCCGCTCTGGCCGACGTCCTGACACGCCCCCGGGAATTAAGATTTTATCCTTTTGCCACAGGAGTCCCTCGTGCTTTCTCAGCGAAATGGTCTCGGATTCAGGGCAAGCAGCAGAAGCCTCTTTGATTGTGGTACCAAGATCGGGCTAAATCATCAAAAAGTTCTGAGCTGACAAGATGGTACTAGGAGCAGTTATCTCGGGGGTCTCTGGGAAAATGCGAGAGAGGGCGTCAGCTTTCCTATTTTTTGTCCCTGGGTGGTGGGTCAGGTGAAAATGAAACCTTGAAAAGAACAATGTGCATCGGGCTTGCCAGGGTCTCAGCCTCTTGGCGGTTCGGAGATATTCAAGATTCTTGTGATCTGTGAATATTAAGATAGGGTGGGCCGCCCCCTCCAGAAGATAGAACCACTCCTCCAAGGCTGATTTGATGGCCAACAGCTCCCGGTCACCCACATCGTAGTTCCTTTCCGATTGAGACATCTTCCCCGAAAAGAAGGCTATTGGGTGGAGCAGAGACTTGGGTCCCTGGCATTGTGACAGGATGGCCCCTGTGGCCACTTCTGAGGCATCAACCTCGAGGACAAAGGGCAGGGCAGGATCTGGGTGCTGTAGTACAGGTGCGGAAGTAAATAAAGTCTTTAATTGGTCAAATGCTGACTGAGCTTCCTGGGACCACTGAAACCGGACATGTTGACGGGTCAACTGGGTAATGGGGGAAATTATGTTGTAGAAGTTCTTAACAAATCTTCTGTAGAAATTGGCGAAGCCCACAAACCTTGGGATGCCTTTTTTATCCCTGGGGGCAGGCCAGTTGATAATAGCAGCCACCTTCTGTGGATCCATGGAAATTCCTTCTGTGGATATGATTAGACCCCAGGAACTGGATTGACAGTCTTTCAAACTCGCACTTCTCTGCTTTTGCATATAGATGGTGCTGTCTCATAGTGGATAAGACTTTCTTAACATGTATCCTGTGCAGATCCATGTTGGCAGAGAAGATAAGAATATTGTCAAGATAAACTATCACAAAATGGTCCAGGTATTCTCGAAAAATGTTGCTGACAAAATGCTGAAAGGTGGCTGGGGCATTGCAAAGTCCAAATGGCATGACAAGATACTCAAAATGCCCAAAATGGGTCCGAAATGCCGTCTTCAACTCATCACCTTCTCTAATGCGAACCAGATTGTAGGCACCTTGTAAATCAAGCTTTGTAAAGATTCGGGCAGAGCAAAATCTTTGGAACACTTCTGGTACGAGAGGGAGTGGATAGCGGTTCTTGATAGTAACTCTATTCAGCCCCCGATAGTCCACACAGGGTCTGAGCGACTGATCTTTTTTCTGGACAAAGATACCAGCACCAGCGGGTGAAGAGGATGAACGGATGAATCCTTTCTCGAGGCTTTCATCTATGTAAAGTCGTAATGCATCAAGTTCCTTTTCAGATAGAGGAAAAATTCACCCAAACGGAATCTCTGCACCTGGAAGCAGTTCAATAGGGTAGTCATATGGTCGATGTGGTGGTAGTACATCGGCCATCTTTTTATCAAAAACATCCAGGAACTCGTGGTATGCTGGTGGCACCACCTGGTTGGTAAGGGATACTGGCTGAACAGACAAGCAACTTGCGGGGTCATCGGGTCTCGGAGAAAAGCAGCTCTGCAGGCAATATTCAGACTGGAAGGAAATACTTCCCGAAGGCCAGTCAATCTGGGGGTTATGTGCCTGTAGCCAAGGGATCCTGAGAATAATAGGAAACATGGGTGAGCATAAGATGTCGAAACAGAGGAGTTCATGGTGACCAGAAAGAGTCTGAGCAAAGATAGGGAGAGTCTCTTGTGTCACGGGTCCTGATCTGGGGATGGTCCCATCAGCCAGATGAACTTCAAGCCTCTGTTTCTTATCTCTTAAGGGAATTAACAGTCTCTTTGCCAATGAAATGTCCAAGAAGCAGCTGCATGCTCCGGAATCAATGATTGCTTGTAGCTGGATTGTTCCCGCTGCCACCTGTAATGAGAGGGGTAGAACAAGGTGAGCTGGAGAAGACCCGGAGACTTGAAAGTAGACAGGACAAGGAGGGCGGCACTTACTCGGTCTCACCGGACAGGTGCTCAGGAAGTGTCCAGTACCTCCGCAATAGAGGCAGAGGTTGGCCTGACGTCGCCTCATCTTATCATCAGCAGACAAGGGGCCCTGTACTAGTCCAATCTGCATGGGTTCCCCTTCAGGAGCAGCAGCGGGCAGGGTGGTAGGTGCAGGCACGAAGAAGAGGCCTTTTCGGAGTGCCGTACCCGTAGACATCAGTCAAGTTGGATGGCTAATTTGATGAGGCCTTCCAGGGTGGCGGGAGACACTACTCTGGCTAGTTCGTCTTTAAGGCCCTCAGAGAGGCCGAGCCGGTACTGGTACTTTAAGGCGGCCTCATTCCATCCAGTATCAGAGGACCACTTGTGGAAGTCTACAGTGTAATCCTCAACGGGCATCTTCCTTGTTGTAATGAGTGAAGAACAGTCTCAGCAGTAGCCACCCGTTGAGGATAGTCATAAAGCTGGGCCATGGCATCAAAAAACAGGGTGACAAAGTTTATCACAGGGTCTTTCTGCTCCAGCAGATGGTGGGCCCATGACTGGGGTTCATCGGAGAGAAGAGAAATAACAAACCCTACTTTTACTGACTCCAAAGAGAGAGTCCTTGGCTGTAGCACAAAGTACAGAAGACAGGCATTCTGGAATGACTTGAACTTTCGTCGGTCCCCGAGAAGCGTTCAGGGACTGGCACCCCAGGTTCTGGAGGTGGTGTCACCACAGCTGGAGCAGCGGCAGCTTGTCCATGTCCAGAGGTGGGTGAAGCAGATGATGCAGCAGGAGGGTTCTGGTTGGCAGATGACATGGCCAGGTTCTGGAGATGGCCTTCCAGCTGGAAATAACCCTCTAGTAATCCTTTCACCGCCTGGGTGAGGGCGGCGACTTGTTGGCACAGAGTCTATAGCGGGGAAGCACCTCTTTCAGCCTCTGACATTGTGGCTGGATTATACTGTCACGTACCATTATAGGAGGCTGAGATGATGAGAGGGCTCCCTTGCGGCTAAGTGCACGACACCCCTGAAGGTGGTAACAGGAGGTGTAATGCCCAAAGATGCACAGGTTGCCTGCAGCTGGAGCTTGATAGTAATTCCGGATGAAGAGTACTCTGGATACACAGCAGGTGGACCCAAAGCATATCAGGAAGGGCAGGCGGATCACTGTGGGAGGATCAGGCAAGGTGCAGCGTCAAAGGCCAGGCCGAGGGTCAAACACGTAAGGCAGTCCAAATGAGGCAGGAGAGGTCCGAGGAACAAGCCGAGATCAGAGCCAGGAGAGAGTCAGTGCAGGTCAAGGCAAGCCGGGTCGGTAACAGGTAATCAGTACAGGAACACAGATCTCAGGAACACAGGGTACTGAGCTGAAGATAATCCAGCGATTAGTGACAGTCACTGGTGTCCTTTTATAGGCCGGTTCTTGATGGTGATTGGTGCGTATTGCGCGCCATGTGGACAAACGTTCGTAATGAATGATCTTCGTTAACGGGACCGTTTGCTACGGCGCCTGTGCGGGCCTGCGTGGTCATCTTGGATTCTGGAAACTTTGCCAGCTTTGCCACGAATTCTTCCCTGACAGCAGTGGTGAAGAGTGGGTGGAAGATGATGTGGAGGAGGATGATTAGGTCCTAGACCCCACATGGAATGAGGGTCATGCGAGTGACGTGTGCAGTTTGGAGGAAGAGGTGGTGGTCGCACAGAGGCACCAGCACAGCAAAAGAGGAAGAAGGTTGCAAAAGCGGAGCGACCGTCCCCTAGACAGTACGTTTGCTACTACCCACCACACCCAGGGACCTAGCACACCAAAGGTAGCTCAAAGGAGTTCCCTGGCGTGGCAGTTCTTCAAACCATGTGCTGACGACAGGACAAGAGTGGTTTTCATGCTGTGCAATCAGAGCCTGAAGCAAGGCATACATTTTCTAAACCTGAGCACAACCTGCATGACCAGGTATCTACAGGCAAAGCACGAGCTGCAGTGGAACAAGCACCTCAAAATCCAAGAAAGGTCTCGAGTTCCTGCTGCTTCCTCTTCTGCTGCTGCCTCGGCCTCTTCCTCCACCTCTACAGTGCCAGTGTCACCTGCCACCCATCAAACAGACAATGTGACAGCAACGCCATCATGTCCGCCACCTTCCCCAAGCATTTCCACACGGTCCCATGGAAGCTTACAGCTGCCCATCTCCCAAAAACTGGAGAGAAAGAGGAAGTACCCCCTTACCCACTCGCGATCCCTGGCCCTGAATGCCAGCATTTCAAAATTCCTGGCCTTTGAAATGCTGTCATTCCTTCCGGTGGACATGGACAGTTTTAAAAACCTGATGGTGGTGGCTGTCCCACAGTACTTGGTTCCCAGCTGCCACTACTTTTCCAGGTGAGCCATCCCTTCTCTGCACAAACAAGTCGGGGACAAGATCAAGTGTGCACTGCGCAACGCCATCTGTGGCAAGGTCCACATAACCACTGATACGTGGACCAGTAAGCACGGGCAGGGACGCTATATCTCGCTAACTGCACACTGAGCAAATGTAGTGACGGGTGGGCCTGAGGCAGATAGCAGTTTGGCGCATGTCCTTCCACCACCGAGGATTGCAGGGCATTTCTCTTTGCCTCCTGTTACCTCCTCCTCCTCCTACTCCGCTTCCTCCTCCTCGACCACCTCCTCATCCAGTCAGCGTAACACCTTCACCACCAACTTCAGCACATCCAGGGGGAAACGACAGCAGGCTGTTTTAAAACTGATATGCTTGGGGGATAAACCCCACACTGCGCAGAAGCTGTGGACGGGCATTGAACAACAGACCGATGAGTGGTTGTTGCCACTGAGCCTCAAACCTTGCCTGGTGGTGTGCGATAATGGGCGAAATCTCGTAGCAGCTCTGGGCCTAGCCGGTTTGATGCACATCCCTTGCCTGGCGCATGCACTGAATTTGGTGGTGCAGAAATTTCTAAACTACCCGGATATGTCAGAGCTGCTGCAGAAAGTGCGAGCCGTCTGTGCGCGCTTTCGGCGTTCTCACCCTGCTGCTGCTCGCCTGTCTGCGCTGCAGTGGAACTTCAGCCTTCCCGCTCACTGCCTCCTATGCGACGTGCCCACAAGGTGGAACTCCACCATGCACATGCTGGAGAGGCTGTGCGAGCAGCAGCAGGCAATAGTGGAGTTAAAGCTGCAGCACGCACGGGTCAGTCGCTCTGCGGAACAGCACCACTTCACCACCAATGAGTGTGCCTCCATACGAGACCTGTTTACCATATTGCGGTGTTTCGAGTACTCCACCAATATGGCCAGTGCCGATGACGCTGTTCTCAGCATTACTATCCCACTTCTATGTCTCCTTGAAAAAACACTTCGGGCGATGATGGAAGAGGGTGTGGCACAGGAGGAAGAGGAGGAGGAAGAGGGGTCATTTCCACGGTTATCAGGCCACTCATTCACAAGTGGCTCGGAGGGTGGGTTCCTGCACCAGCATAGGCCAGGTAAAAAAATTTCAAGCCAGGGCACTTTTCTGGAGGATGAGGAGGACGAGGATGATGATGAGGAGGAGGAGGAACCGTGTTCACAGCAGGGTGGCACCCAACGCAGCTCGTGGACATCACTGGAGCGTGGCTGGGGGGATACTGAGGACACAGATGATACACCTCCCACAGAGTACCTGTTGCCTCTGGGCAGCCTGGCACACATGAGCGACTACATGCTGCAGTGCCTGTGCAACAACAGCCGAGTTGCCCATATTGTAACTTGTGCTGATTACTGGGTGTCCACCCTGCTGTATCCCCGTTACAAGGACAATATGCCACCCTCAATTCCCTCCCTTGAGCGTGATGGGAAGATGCGTGACTACCAGCGCACGCTGGTAGACGCGCTGCTGAGGGTATTCCCAAATGACACCGGGGGCTCAGTGGAAGCACAAGGCGAAGGTAGAGGAGGAGGAAGAGGTCACCAACTCAGCTGTGGCACCGCCAGCACCTCAGAAGGCAGGGTTAGCATGGCCGAAATGTGGAAAAGCTTTGTCAGCAGCACGCCAGAACAAACAGCACCTCCGGCAACGTCTTAGCAGGAGGCAGCATTTCAGCAACATGGTGGAACAGTATGTGCGCACACGCCTACACATACTGACTGATGGGTCTGCCCCATTCAACTTCTGGGTCTCCAAATTGGGCACATGGCCTGAGCTTGCCCTTTATGCCTTGGAGGTGCTGGCCAGCCCTGCAGCCAGTGTATTGTCTGAACGTGTGTTTAGCACAGCAGAGGGCGTTATCACAGACAAGCGCAGCCGCCTGTCCACAGCCAACGTGGACAAGCTAACATTTATTAAAATGAACCAGGCATGATTCCCACAAGTATCTTGTGCAGAATAGACATTTATATCGGCCTCACACAGCCATTGGTATACTTAAGTGAACTTATTCATTTTTTTTTTTATAGAACATAAGTCCTTATTGGAATTTGTAACAGGAAAAACATAAAAAATAAACCATGGTACATTTTATATGGAAAAAGTGAACCCGTGCTAGAACATCTCTGGGTTTGTCTGCAGATGTTGTGTTTTTTTTTTTTTTTCAGTATGTCTCAATATTTTCGGGGCTACCCCAATTAGAAAAAAAAAACAAACAAACAAAAATCAGTGTTGGCTATTCAGGCGTGAATATATCTACTATCCAGTAAGCCTTGAATCTTAAGGGGTGGACCGCCCTGACTCCATTCTCTCCTTGTTACTTTCTTGGTCACAGTCGTTGACACACCCTGATGTTTATTTACACTATATGGAACACTTGATATTTTTGCACATACATTCCTTTGGCTACAACTGAAGAACTTTACTATTTGGAACTTTACACAATTTTTAATTTTTGTTGATATTTTGGACTTGATGGTTTTACTTGTGGGGCCACACCTCACCATCACCTCTTCAAAGCACATATCTACAACTCTACTATTGATGTGATATTTATTTAGCACTAGACTAGCACTTTATGTTGATCACTTATTTTATTTTACTCAATCATTGTTTGTGGTTATATTAAGGTTGGGTTGATTTACCAACTATTCACATATTGTTTTATACTGTTTACATGTATATAGGGTGATCCCTATTTTTACATATCCTTTTTTATATTTTATAGTATATGTGACATTCTAGGATAGGCAGCATATTCTTTCTTCAAGGGATCCCAGATCCCTAGCAAATTCAATCAGTTACATCAGCATCAGGCGCTTGTGAGCTGTTTATCCAGGACTGATTCATTTTTATGAAAGTGCGCCTATCAATGGATTCTTTGGACAGGTGCACTTTTTGATGCATTATGAATCTTCCAGCAGCACTGAATGTCCGTTCAGAAAGCACACTGGATGCAGGACAGGTCAGTAGCTTGATTGCATATTGAGATAGCTCAGGCCAGTGGTCCATCCTCAAGGTCCAGTAACTCAGTGGATGCTCAGTTGGAAAGGTCTCCAAGTCTGCTCTTGCCCCTAGATATTTCTGCACAATATAATGCAGACGCTGCTGATGGTTGCTTAAACCGATCAGCCCTGGATGCTGAGGACTATAGAATTGTTTAAAGGCATAGGTCAGCCAGCCACCTTGTCCACTGCTCTTCCTCTGACCGAACGAAGCCTCAAACACCTTGTCCAGCTGCACCAGGAAATGGTAACCTCCCAGGGTCTGGAAAGGTGTTGCACAAAATTTTCTCAAAGTATACTGAAGATGTTGCTACCTCTGCGAAGGCAGGATGAGCTCTTCAACTTTATCCTTGTAACGTGGATCAAGAAGGGTTGCCAGCCAGTAATGATCCCTCTCCTTGATACCATGAACCCATGGGTCTTTACACAGGCTTTGCAGAATCAGGGAGGCTTTCACATACCTTCAGATAGAGCCTGACGAGCAAAGGAAGGCCTCTCATACAGCCCCGGTTGAAGGACCACTGAATTTGCAACAGAGCACAGTGAGGTAGGAGTGCCTGTGATGTGTCTCTGTTGCAGATGAGCAGGTGTAGCAGCCAGCAGCGGTGAGGAAGCTGCGGTTGGTGGCTGTGGATGCAGGCACTTGTAAATGCAGAGGTGCTGTAGATGTAGACAGGTTGCAGGTGCTGGGTACCATGGATCCAGGTACATAGAGGCATAGCAAAGGAATTTGATTGGTGCAGAGTCAGAAAAGCTGGGTAATGCAGGGAAGATCAAGTACATCAAAGATCTCAATAAGAATGGTCAAGTTCAAGCAGAGGTTTTCAACAGAGAATCCAGCAGGTACAAGATCCATATCAAGCAAGCCGAGGTCAGGAATGGAGAAATCTGAGTAGTCAGGAAGGCGGGTATGATCAGATCAAAGGTAAGCACTGGAAACAGGATACAGGGGGAAACTGCAGATCAGACAGCAAAGGCCATAGTGCATCTGCCATCCTTCTATACAACATTTGGGCACAAATGCTAATGGGGAATGATCACGCGTGTGTGGGTGCGCGCACTGGCGTGCACACGTGTGTGCATGTGCATATGTTATCGCAAGGCCTTTCAGTAGGAATTCTGTTGGAATCATGCCAACGCATTCGCAATGGCCTCCGTCTCTGCAAATTTGCTGTGCTATGGCCGGCATTTCCCTGACATTGCCCTCCCCTTACGAGCAACCTCCAGATGCCCATTTGGTGCTCTCTCTGTGGATGCCTATGGACAAAAAGCATGTATCAATTCTCTCGCATGGATATTTACTTCTGGTTCACAAGAGTTGTCCTCTGGACCATAACCCTTCCATTTTATTAGATATTGCAACCGGTTTCCTCTTCTCCTGCAATTCAGAATGGCCTCTACTTCATACTCTTCATCACCATTTACCAACACTGGTTCAGGTGGGTCCGACCCCCTGTCAGGGAAGGGGTCCTGTATTTCGGGTTTAAGTTTGATACATGGAATACCGGGTGGATCTTAAATGACTCTTAAAAGATAGTTCATACAATACCTTGTTCAATCTGTTTTACTGGAAAGGGACCCACGGACTTGGGCGCCAGCTTTTTCGATGGACATGCCAGCCTAAGGTTTGCCATGGATAGCCATACTCAATCTCCTGTTTGAAGGCTCAGCTCCCCTTTCCTCTTCTTGTCAAAGACTCGCTTGTTATCCATCTGTGCTTTTGTCACTGCCTCCTGTAGGATTCTGTTGTTGTGACTGAGGAACTCCACTGTACTCTGTACTGCCGGAACTGGGGACTCAGAAACAAAGCCATAATTAGCAAAAATGGGGACTGCCCTGTGACCGAATGGCTGCCATTATTATACGCAAATTCTGCCAGGGGCAATAATGACACACAATCGTTTTGTACAAAGGATGTAAAACACCTGATATACTGCTCCAGCATCTGGTTTGTTCTCTCTGCCTGTCCGTTAGTTTGGGGATGGTATGCAGAGGACAAGGGTAGCTCAATCTTCAGGGCTTTACTTAAAGCCCTCCAGAAGCTTGAGGTGAACTGCACACAATCTCACAATCTCTTTGATAAGGACTTTGGTCATCCCCATGGCAGATGGAGTGTTCTTCAATGGTAGAAAGTGGGCCATTTTTTACAGCCTACCTACTACCACAAAAATTGCTGTGCATTCCTCGATGGTGGGAGTTCTACGGTAAAGTCCATTGAAATCATCTTCCATGGTCTATCGGGGACAGGTAGTGGTTTCATGAATCCCCAAGCTCTGCTTCTTGTGGTCTTGCTTCGAGTTCAGACGGCAAGAATTCACATAATCCCTCTAGGTTTGGCCACCAGAAGGTACATCGTACCAAGTCTATAGTTTTTGAAATGCCAAAATGGCCTACTAGTGGGTGATCATGAAGAAGTCTTAATATTGTAGGGGAAACCTCATGCTCTTAGGTTTCAGTAACATTTTGACTGCTGAAGCCATATTGAAAAATAAACATATTTATTATACAAGACTGTAGCTAGCCACAGTCAGGGACAGGGGCTATCTGGTACCTTCTACTAAAGTTACCTGAAATGGCATCTTGAGGGTGGTAGCTCCTTACGTGTCGTTAAAAACACCATCATCC
>BLSH010434192.1:191950-211029 GCA_018402905.1 Glandirana rugosa
AATACTGTGTCCAGTTCTGGAGACCACACTTACAAAAAGATATTGATAAAATAGAACGAGTTCAGAGACGGGTAACAAAAATGGTGAAAGGTCTGGGGGATAAAACATATCAAGAGCGACTTCAGGAACTTAATATGTACAGTCTGGAGGAAAGAAGGGAGAGGGGAGACATGATTGAAACCTTTAAATACATCAAGGGGGTGAATAAGGTTCAGGAGGGCAGTCTTTTCAATATGAAACCAAAATCAAGAACACGGGGACATGACCTCAAACTAACTGGGGGGAAGTTCAAAACTAATCTTAGAAAGTATTATTTTACTGAAAGGGTGGTTGATGATTGGAATAAACTACCAACAGAGGTTGTGAGACAGTCAACAGTAAATGGCTTTAAACATGCTTGGGATAAACATAAATCCATAGTCAAACAACAAGGTTAATGTAAAAAAAAATAAAAATAAAATAAATAAATAAATAAAAAGGGGCAGACTTGATGGACTACTCAGTCTTTTTCTGCCGTCACTTTTCTATGTTTCTATGTTTCTATCTTGACCTTGTGCATCATTTTTCTCTAGCAATTGATGAGCCCAGGACTGAGGTTCTCTTCACAGGAGAGTGATGATAAATCCCACCTTTGTGGCCTCCAGGGAAAAGATCTGGGGCTGAAGTGCAAAGTATAACTGGCAGGCCTTGCGAAAGGCCCGGAACTGCTTCTGTCCCCTTAGTCGTTTAGGTGTGGGAACCCGTGGTTCTGGGGGCAACAGCACCACTGTGGATAGAGAAGCCGTCTGAGCAGGAGCCGGACTGGTTGGAGGGTTAGTTGGGGTAGCCAAGGACTGTACTTTTTCCTCCAGCCTGGTATAACCATCTTGTAGAGATTTGACAGCCTGTGTAAGTGGCAAATCTCGTCAATTGGAGAGGGTCCTCTTGCAGGCTCAGTCATGGCTGTCTTATACTGTCATGTACCTTCAGATAGAGCCTGATGAGCAGAGGAAGGCCTCTCGTACAGCCCCAGTTCAAGGACCACTGAGTTTGCAACAGTGGCCACGAGAGCACAGTGAGGTAGGATTGCCTGTGATGCGTCTTTGTAGCAGATGAGCAGGTGTAGCAGCCAGCAGTGGTAAGGAAGCTGCGGTTGGTGGCTGTGGATGCAGGCTCTCATGGATGCAGCGGTGCTGTAGATGAAGACAGGTTGCAGGTGCTGGGTACCGTAGATCCAGATACGTAGAGGTTGTAGCAAAGGAATTCGACTGGTGCAGAGTCAGAAAAGCTGGGTAATGCAGGGAAGATCAAGTACATCAAAGATATCAATAAGAATGGTCAAGTTCAAGCAGAGGTTTGGCAACAGAGAATCCAGCAGGTAGAATATAATCAAGGTCAAGCAAGCTGAGGTCAGGAATGGAGAAATCAGAGTAGTCAGGAGGCCAGGTATGATCAGATCAAAGGAAAGCACTGGAAACAGGATACGGGGAAAACTGCAGATCAGATAGCAAAGGCCATACTGCATCTACAATCCTTATATACATTTGGGCGCCAATGCTATAGGGGAGAGCTCACTAGTGCGTGGGTGTGTGTACTTGCGTGCACACGTATGCGCATATGCGATCGCGAGATCGCGCAGACATGCCTTTCAATAGGAATACTGTTGGAATCATGCCCACGCATGCGCAATGACCTCTGTGCTATGGCCAGCATTTCCCTGACAGAGGCCATGCAGCGTAAGTTTGAGGAGGCATGAGAGTCCTTTCGGTCACTGAAGATGACATTGTCAGTAACTACCTCCTCCCAGCCATGTACAACTCCTTGGGTTTCTGGGAACTGAAAACCATCCCTTGAATACTGCTGCGTGTTATCCTCTACATCCATGCTGACACAATCCTCCTCCTCTTCTTCCTGTGTGTTTGGTGGCCCTTCAGGAATGCTATCTGCATAAAGGGGGCCTTGAGAGGAAAGGAAGTCCTCTTCTTCCTCCCGCTGATCTGCCTCAAGTGCCCTGTCAATGATTCCACGAAGCGTGTGCTCCAGCAGGAAGACAAGAGGGACAGTATCACTGATGCATGCAATGTCACTGATCACCATCCTTGTGGCCTCCTCAAATGGTGACAGGACAGTGCATGTAGTGATCGTGCTACGTGACTCTCGCGCTCCCACTTATTTATTATGCGAAAATTATAGTGAAAATGTTGTGGCAGCTGCTATTGCTTAAATAGTTATCTGTGTGCTCAGTGCTACCAAAAATATTTTTTTAATAATAAAATTTTAAGAAACAATATTACTCTATGAGGTCTATTGTTCCCTTCTTCCATATATGCTAAACATCATAACTGGGGAGACGTGGAGAAATCGGATGAAGCAAGAGGGCCCCATAGGAACATAGGGAGACCCCCAGTGGTGGGAGACTGAAATCACATCACCCCACCAAAAGAAACCTTTATGTGAAAAAGGCCCAGCATACTCAGGTGAGAGACTAGAGCACCTATAGGAAACACAGTTAAGAAAAAGTCACAAATCCATCTGCACTTATCACAAGAGCACCGGATAACAGTGCAAGGATGGTTTATTCACAATAACACTAGAAAGAGACACTAGAATGATTGAACGAAATTTCACAATTATTGTTTTTGGTGTACAAATTGTCACATTTATTGTTTTCAATATTTAAGTGGATTATTTTATATTTGCAAAGACTGTAAAAAGACATACATATGGTAAATGTCTGTGTCCAGCCTTGAGACACAAAATATGATAAGGATATGATGCTATATGTGTGCACGGGAAGCATTTGCATTTAGCTAAATGCATGTAAAGTCAAGAACGCATATAGCTATATGACCTTTAATATAATAATTGTATTCACTACAAGATTTTTTTGGTAGCGCTGAGCACACAGTCACAAAGACAGTGCATGCATTCTTGATCAGTAACCACTGGTGTGGTGAAAAGAAGCCAAGCTCCCTTGAGCCTGTCCTGGTGCCATACTCACACAGGTACTCAATGATGGCCCTCTATTGTGTCTGCAGCATTGCCAATGTTGAGTTCCACCTGGTGGGAATGTCACAATGAGGCGGTTGGTGGGCAGGTTGAATTGCCGCTGAATGTCAGCCAGCCGAGCACTGGCATTGTATGACCACCGGAAATGACCACAGACTTTTCTGGTCTACCTTAGAATATCTTGTAAGCCTGGGTACCTGGTCAAGAAATGCTGCACCACCAAATTGACTATGTGTGCCAAGCATGGAACATGTCTCAAGTGTCCCTGTCGAGGGCAGAGAGAAGATTGGTGCCTGTGTTGCATACAACCATTCCTGGCTCAAGCTGCTGTGGCATCAACCACCCCTGAGCCTGCCTCCGCAGAGCTGACAGAATCTGTTAGGAAAAAGCATCAGTCCAGATGCTTTCTGGCTGTTTCCGCGGTGGTGAGCGCGCTTGTACGCGTTTGTGCGCGTCCGTGCGCACGCATCAGAAACGGCGCCATTTAAACCCTCTGCTCCCAGCAGCAAGTGCTGTCCGTTCTACAGCGTCTGTGACCTGTGAGCCCCAGCTCAAACCCTCTGTTCCTGTACTACTCTGCTTCCTGTTTGACCCGGCTTGACCTGACCTGCTGATCCGCTGCCTGCACCGACCCTGGCTATCTACGACCCTCCGATTATCTGCTCCCTTTGTACTTCTGCTGCCTGCCTGATAACGAACATTGCTTGGACTTGACCACCCTTCTGCATCCCTCTGACCAGCACGACCACCTGGATCATCACCAGTGACCATCCAGCCCTCGTGCCATCCCGCACTCTTGGACTTCTGTTTACTCTACCAGGGGTCCTTGAATCGGGTGCGCAAGAGCGGTTGTTCCCTGCACAAGACAGACTCCACCACCAGGACCATGACAGTAATGGACAGCCATGACCAAGTCTGCGCAGGGGACCCGCTCCGCCATGGACGATTTGTGTGCACACCTTGCGGGCCTTACGCAAGCAGTCAAGAACTTGCAGGAGGGTTACACCCGGTTTGAAGAACGGGTACAGGAGCTTTCAACCTCCCCAACCGCTGACCCTGCTGCAGCCCGCACCATTGTGGCCCTGCCTTCTGAGCCCAAGGTCCCGTTGCTGGATACGACGTAAGTTTCGGGTCTTCCGGAGTGCATGTGAACTGTACCTGGGGCTTCAGCAACGCACCTTCTCTCTGGAAACCACCAAGGTGGTATTTATCATCTCCCTACTGCAAGGTGAACCCCAGGCATGGGCCTTTAGATTGTGGGAGCAGAATGCTCCTGAAGTCGCCACAGCGGCCACATATTTTCAAGCCATGGCGCAGCTGTACGAGGATCCCCACCAGGCTGCCACAGCAGAGGCCACCCTGTATACACTCCAGCAGGGTCGCCGTCTCGTGGAGGACTATGCCGCTGAGTTCCGGCGCTGGAGCACAGATACAGCCTGGGGCAGTGCCGCTCTCCTGTTTCAGTTCCGTATGGGACTATCGAAACCCTTAAAAGATGAGCTGGCACAAGTGGGGATACCCAAGACCTTGGAGGAATTGATTAACCTGGCCATCTCCATTGATCGGTGCCTCAGGGAGCGCAGTGGTGAGAGGTCTTCCGGGCAGTCACGCTCCACCTGGATGCTCCCACGAGTTCCCAGTTACCTGATTCCGCCTGCCTTCCACCCAGCACCCTCGTCCTCCTCCTCTCTACAAGATGCCCCTGAGCTGATGCAGATTGGTATGTTACGCCCATCCCTCACCACCGAAGAAAGGCAGCGTCGCTTTACTCTGAACCTATGTCTGTATTGTGGTGAACCCGGCCACGTGATCAGGAGGTGCCCCACTAAGCGCTGTAAGTGCTCTACAGTTGCTTCAGTTCCTCAAGTTCTTCAGCTCATCTTACTATTCTCCTGTCTTTGCAGCTTTCCGGAGGGAATACCACGGTCCCAGCCATCCTTGACTCCGGGTCGTGCAGTTGTTTTATTGACCTGGACTTTGCTGCACTGCACTGCATCCCTTTACAACTAAATTTCCACAAGATGGTGATCCGCTTGGCCGACGGGTCGCACATTAAATCAGGGACTGTTACCCATGAGACGGCCCCTCTTCCCTCTGTCACACTGGATGGTCATAAAGAACTCCTATGGCTGGACGCCATCGACTCTCCCCTCTGTCCCATTATTTTGGGCTTACCATGGTTCCGGGCACACAATCCCAGCATTGATTGGGCCACAGGGATAGTCCACTTCCAGTCGCCTTACTGCCGACAACATTGCTTAGCCTCCAAAGGTGAAGTTGTTCCCCCACTCCTCTGTCTGGACTCTGACACAGAACCCAATCCATACCCTCCTTCCACCGGCCTCTCATTCATTTCTGGATGTCTTTAGTAAGAAGGGGGCTGGTAAACTACCTCTGCATAGGCCCTACGACTGCCCCATTTAACTGTTGCCTGGGGCAGAGGTGCCCTTCGGGAGGATTTATCCCCTCTCTGAACCTGAATTAGTGGCCCTCAAGGCCTACCTGGATGAGAACTCTAAGAAAGGGTTCATCCGACCCTCCACTTCTCCTGTTTGGGCTGGCATCTTCTTCCTGGAGAAGGACCACTCGCTCAGGCCGTGCATAGATTACCGGGAACTTAACCGGGTGACCATTAAAAATCGATACCCTCTGCCTTTAATCCCGGAACTATTTCAGAGGTTAGGAGCAGCCACCATCTTCGCCAAGCTTGATCTGCGGGGAGCGTACAACCGCATTCGTATCAGGGGAGACGAATGGAAAACAGTATTCCGCACCCGCTTTGATCATTATGAGTACCTGGTGATGCCCTTTGGTCTATGTAACGCCCGGTGACATTTCAACACTTTGTAAATGACGTGTTCCAGGACTTCCTTGACCTCTTTGTGATCATTTATTTGGATGGCATCCTGATTTTCTCTGCTTCCCTCGAAGAACACTGTACACATGTCACCAAAGTTTCTGGGTGGGCTCCGGCAACATGGCCTGTACGCCAAAGCGAAAATGTGCTCCTTAGAGCAGCCTAGCATGCACTTCCTGGGATTGATCATCTCCACTATGGGCATTCATATGGATCCCCAGAAAGTGTCCACTATCCTGGAATGGCCAGCACCAACAGACAGAAAGGGAGTTCAGAGATTTGTGGGCTTCGCAAACTTGTATAGGAAGTTCATTAAAGGCTTCTCAGCCATCATGGAACCCATCACGCAGTCGACCAAACAGAACATGCGGTTCTGTTGGTCTCCCGAGGCTCAAGCCGCTTTCCACAAACTCAAGTCCCTGTTCACCTCTGCTCCCATTCTGAAGCATCTGGACCCAGCATTACCGTATGTCCTTGAAGTGGACACTTCGGAAACTGCAGTGGGGGCCATCCTATCTCAGCGCCAAGGTGTCAAGGCCTTGCTTCACCCAGTCGCTTTCTTTTCCCGTAAGTTGATGGCACCAGAACGGAACTACGACAGGGGAGATAGGGAACTGTTGGCCATTAAGTCGACTCTAGAAGAATGTACCTGCTTCACACCCTATTCTCATCTTCACTGACCATAAGAACCTGGAGTATCTCAGAACGGCCAAGAGACTGAGACCCCGGCAGGCCCGCTGGGCACTTTTTCTCCAGGTTCCATTTTCATCTGACCTACCATCCAGGATCAAAAAACAGCTAGCCTGATGCCCTCTCCAGGATGTTCTCGGAGCCAGGAAATGCCTCCCCGCCTGACACCATACTCCCGGCACGGAACTTTCTCCTGACCAATGAGGATGTGCTCATTGCGACTAGCCCGAGCCGGTTCCACTAACATCAGCGACACCCGACTGACCATCAGACGGCCTATGGTGGTTCGGACATAGTGTTCATTCCAGTGAGCCTGCGCCTCAGGATCTTAGGCCTTTGTCACGACCATAAATTGGCCAGACATTTCGGCTCACAAAAAATAGCCGAGCTTCTCTCGCGGTCGTTCTGGTGGCCGAATATCACAGAGGACTGTAAAAGATATGTCGGTGCCTGTCCCATCTGTGCCCAGAATAAAACAGATAAGGCCAAAGCCTGGGGCCTCCTGAACCCTCTTCCAGTACCCGAGCACCCGTGGTCGCAACTGGCGATGGACTTCATTGTGGAATTGCCCCCGTCAGAAGGTTACTCTACCATCTTCGTAGTTGTGGACCGAATGACGAAGATGAAGGGGACCCCGAAACGGCCAATATCTTCATCAAAGAAATAGTCCGGCTACATGGAATACCAAGTAACATTGTATCGGATCGCGGGGTCCAATTTACGTCCAGATTCTGGAGGGCTCTGTGTGCAGCATTGGAGATAGAACTTGCATTCTCATCTGCCTACCATGCGCAGACTAATGGCCAAACAGAGAGGACAAACCAGACTTTAGAACAGTACCTGCTCTGTTTTTCGTCGTTCTCTCAAAACGATTGGGTTGCACTGCTACCCTTGGCCGAGTTTGCCTACAACACCATCCACTCGGCCACCCAGTAGTCCCCATTCTGGGCCAATTATGGGTTTCATCCCACATTCCTGCCTGAGCTGAATCTCGAAAGCACCGTCCCTGCAGCACAGGATAGTGAAGCAATTTTGGACTGTCGGAGGAGAGCTGGTTCTACTCAGTACCTGATAAAATGGAAGGGGTTTTGCCCTGAAGAGAATTCTTGGGAACCAGAGAGGAACATCCACACCCCTGGATTAATCCTGGCCTTCAAAAGAAACCGCCAGGATGGCGGCACCCGGCAAGGCATCCGGAGGCTGCCCCTTGGGGGGGGCAATGTTAGGAAAAAGCATCAGTCCAGATGCTTTGTGCCCGTTCCCGTGTTGGTGCGCATATGTGCGCGTTTGCGCATGTCCGTGCGCGCAAACACGCCGGAAACGGCGCCAAATGGCGCTATTTAAACCCTTTGCTCCCAGCAGCAAGTGCTGTCCATTCTACAGCGTCTGTGACCTGTGAGCCCCAGCTCAAACCCTCTGTTCCTGTACTACTCTGCTTCCTGTTTGACCCGGCTTGACCTGACCTGCTGATCCGCTGCCTGCACTGACCCCAGCTATCTACGACCCTTTGATTGTCTGCTCCCTTTGTACTTTCTGCTGCCCGTCTGATAACGAACCTTGCTTGACCACCCTTCTGCCTGACCCATCTGTACAGCACTGCCTGCCTGTTGCCGGCCCAGCCTGCACAACAATCCCTCTGACCAGCACGACCACCTGGATCATCACATCATCACCAGTGACCAGCTCTCATGCCATCCTGCACTCTTGGACTTCTGTCTACTCTACCAGGGGTCCTTGAATCGGGTGCGCAAGAGCAGTTGTTCCCTGCACAAGACAGACTCCACCACCAGGACCGTGACAGAATCTCTATCCCTGTGTGGCTCCTGTCCCCTAGACAGACCAACTGAAGCACCACATGGCATTTTTTAGCCTGACTCCCTTGAATGCTTAGGATGCACTGCTGATTCACAGGACACTTCTGCAGAAGAGGCCACAGAGGAAGAAGAAGAGGAGGGGTGGAGGAAGCAGATGTGGCAGAATTGCCATAATTTTTTGGAGGCGTGGTGGCGGAACTAGCTCCAACACTGAACTCTGTCTTGCATCTTTTACAGCTGCAAGTGGAGTTACCCAGTATGCCTTGAAGGAAAGGTAACATCCCTGACCATGCCTGCTGAACCATGAGTCAGTGGTAATATGAACCTTGTTGCTGACCGCCCTGTCCAAGGAGGCCAAAACGTTGTCTTCCACATGAGAGCTGGAATAGCCTTACATGAAAAGAAATTTCTTTTTGGAACCTGCCACTGTGATACTGCACATTCCAAAAAGGGGCAGAGTTTACCAGCTGAAAAGGCAGCAACTACAGTGCTAGCATTTAGATGCTGAGCATGTGGATGGCTGGAACAGTATTTTTTTTTTACGGTTCAGCAACTGGGGTAGCAAAATGTGCCTGCTGAAATCAACTGGTGGTGTACTGCTAGCAGATTGGCTGCAAGTACTTGTGGCACCAATTGCTATACCTTCATTCCTCTCAGTGCAGGCTTTTGAGAGGACTGTAGATATAGTAGGGGTTGAGATCACAGATGAGGAGCAAGGAGAAGTCCGCCTTTTTTATGATGTGGCTCTTTTATGTGCTGTTGCCAATGGACTGCATGGCAGGTCGTCATATGTCTGGTCATGCATGTGGTGCCCAAGCGGCTGCTGTTCTGGCTGTGCTTGATCCACTTCAGACATAGATTGCAAACAGCAATGGTGCAATCTACTGCACATGTGTTGAAAAAAGCCCACACCAATGAACTTTTGGAAGTCAGCGGGGAGTCAGCAGCGCTGTCACATACCTGGTGGCGTCTGGCTTATGCAAGGGTAACCTCTCTTGCAGCCCTGGTTTCAAGAGTCCCTGGTAGTGCAGACAGGAAGCTCAGGAGCACAGGGGGGCACGAGGGCTGGACAAGTCTCTGGTGGTTGGTAGGTGTCCGCTGGAGCTTGTGCAGGCAGAAGCGTAGTAGGACAGTCCGGGTCAGCAACTGGAGGGCAGTGCAGTACAGAAGGATGAGGCAAACGGATGGTCGGGTACAGGCTGGGTCGGCAACGTGCAGGCGGCTGAGGTACAGGGGAGCAGGCAGAAGAGTGGTTGTGGAAGCTGGGGTCGGTGCAGGCAGAGATCAGAGCAGGGTCAAGACAAGCCGGGTCACAGGAACAGGTATCAGGCAATCAGATAGCTTGGAACTTTGCACAAACGCTGTAGAACAGACAGCACTTGCTTCCTGGTGCTGTCCTGCTAAATAGACCGTTTTGACGTGCACAGGTGCACGCACACGCGCACAATCAGCTGGAGCGGCCATTTTCCTGACAAGCGCCCTGCACCTGTGGCGCTCTGTGGTGTGATGCAATAGGGTGGCCGCCCTTAAGCTGGCCCCTGGAGGACATTCTCCCTCATTGGAGTTGTGCTTCCTCCTCCTCCTCCTACTCACTTTCCTCCTCTCTTCTGTCAGGCACTTAAGTACAGCCAGTGACCTCATCATCCACTCCCTCCTCATCACTGGAGCAAACTTGGCAGTATGCTGCAGCTGGAGGAACATGACTGCCAGTTTCTTGCCTTTCTGTGGCACCCCCACTCTCTAGTGTCACATTACCCCCTTCCTCAACCTGGGAATCAACATCAGTGTCATGAAACCACAGTAAACATTCTGTCATGAAACCACAGCAAACAAATAATGTCTTATCTGTTGCCTACCTTTGCTGCATATGTCCAGTTAAAGGCCGGGCCTCCCTCACCTGTGTGCTTTAGTAGGCCCTCTCCAGCTGGTCTACACCCCAGGCCTTAATTGGGAACATGATATAAGACCTGGCAGTACAAGCCTGTGTTGCTGATCAACATTTGTCCGTGTTTGGCTTTATGTGTGACTGTTCCTATAGCTTGCTCTGAGTCTTATTCCATGTACCGATCTTTGGCTTGTCTGACTATGCCTGTCTGCCTGATACCTCGATCTTCGGCTTGCTCTGTTTCTTGTGGCTGCTTGTAGCCCTGACCCTTTGCTATTACCTCTGACTATTTTTTGCTGTTCCTGTGCTGCTGTTTCCACCTGTAGCCAGCTGAGCATGAGCTAGGGAACCCTGGGGGCTGCGACCTGGATCCAGTTGCAGCCAAATCCATCCTCACCACTAGATGCACTGGTGAACACCCACTGGCTCTTAAACTCCGTGCTCTGGGGAAACCGATGCACTATCTCCCTGTGTTTCAGTGTCTGTGCTCCAGGGGGCCCTCTTCCTGTATCAGCCGGAACTCATTAGCAGCAGTCAGCCATAGGTCCACAACCTCAGTGGTGTGCTTCAAAACCCTTGGTGCGATTCGCACTCCAGTGGTGCGCACCTGTCACCTGACCCCAGACGTTGTGACAATTGGAGCCTTCAAATTGCTGGGCATCCTCCAGCATGTAACCAACACTATGGTTGAATAATTCTGTTGACTCCATGCATGATGGTGGGGGCTATGGAAGGAGTAACTGTGGACAAGGAGCTGGTGGAATAGGCTGCTTTGGCAGTTGTGTTGGAAGGCAAACTAGTATGAGCCTGCGTGACAGAGGATGAGGAGGATGAGGATGGCTTAGTTATCCACTCCACCAACTCTTCTGCGTGTTGTGGCTCAATAACATGGCCAGCAGCAGAAAAAAGGACAAGCATGACCCATACAGACAGAGGATGCACCATTTTCACCATCACCACTTTTCACTGTAGACACAAAGGCTGCTTGCCCTCTCTTAGTGGCCTGTAAGGTCTGCCTCTCCTTGGTGGCCTTCTGGGCATGATGGGTTTTTTTTAGCACCGACTGCACTGTATTATATACTATACACCACCGAATGCACTGTCTATATATTCTACACCGAATACAGAGTATATATATATATATATATATATATATATATACACACACACAGTGGGGCAAAAAAGTATTTAGTCAGCCCCCAATTGTGCAAGTTCTCCCACTTAAGAAGATGAGAGAGGCCTGTAATTTTCATCATAGGTACACTTCAACTATGAGAGACAGAATGAGAAAAAAAAATCCAGAAAATCACATTGTCTGATTTTAAATAATTTATTTGCAAATTATGGTGGAAAATAAGTATTTGGTCACCTACAAAAAAGCAAGATTTCTGGCTCTCACAGACCTGTAAATTCTTCTTTAAGTGGCTCCTCTGTCCTCCACTCGTTACCTGTATTAATGGCACCTGTTTGAACTCGTCATCAGTATAAAAGACACCTGTCTACAACCTCAAACAGTCAAACTCCAAACTCCACTGTGGCCAAGACCAAAGAGCTGTCAAAGGACACCAGAAACAAAATTGTAGACCTTCACCAGGCTGGGAAGACTGAATCTGCAATAGGTAAACAGCTTGGTGTGAAGAAATCAACTGTGGGAGCAATTATTCGAAAATGGAAGACATACAAGACCACTGATAATCTCCCTCGATCGGGGGCTCCACGCAAGATCTCACCCCGTGGGTTCAAAATGATCACAGTGAATGACCTGCAGAGAGCTGGGACCAAAGTAACAAAGGCTACCATCAGTAACACACTACGCCGCCAGGGACTCAAATCCTGCAGTGCCAGATGTATCCCCCTGCTTAAGCCAGTACATGTCTGCGCCCATCTGAAGTTTGCTAGAGAGCATTTGGATGATCCAGAAGAGGATTGGCAGAATGTCATATGGTCAGATGAAGCCAAAATAGAACATTTGGTAAAAACTCAACTTGTCGTGTTTGGAGGAGAAAGAATGCTGAGTTGCATCCAAAGAACACCATACCTACAGTAAAGCATGGGGGTGGAAACATTATGCTTTGGGGCTATTTTTCTGCAAAGGGACCAGAACGACTGATCCGTGTAAAGGAAAGAATGAATGTGGCCCTGTATCGTGAGATTTTGAGTAAAAACCTCCTTCCATCAGCTAGGACTTTAAGGATGAAACGTGGCTGGGTCTTTCAGCATGACAATGATCCCAAACACACCGCCCATTCAATAAAGGAGTGGTTTCGTAAGAACCATTTCAAGGTCCTGGAGTGGCCTAGCCAGTCTCCAGATCTCAACCCCATTGAAAATCTTTGGAGGGAGTTGAAAATCTGTGTTGCCCAGCGACAGCCACAAAACATTGCTGCTCTAGAGGAGATCTGCATGGAGGAATGGGCCAAACTACCAGCAACAGTGTGTAAAAACCTTGTGGAAAACGTTTGACCTCTGTCATTGCCAAGGGTATATAACAAAGTATTGAGATGAACTTTTGTTATTGACCAAATACTTATTTTCCACCATAATTTGCAAATAAATGCTTTAAAAATCAGACAATGTGATTTTCTGGATTTTTTTTTTCTCATTCTGTCTCTCATAGTTGAGGTGTACCTATGATGAAAATTACTCTGATTTTTAAAGAATTTATTTGCAAATTATGGTGGAAAATAAGTATTTGGTCAATAACAAAAGTTCATCTCAATACTTTGTTATATACCCTTTGTTGGCAATGACAGAGGTCAAATGTTTCTGTAAGTCTCCACAAGGTTTTTACACACTGTTGCTGGTAGTTTGTCCCATTCCTCCTTTTCAACTCCCTCCATAGATTTTCTATGGGGTTGAGATCTGAAGACTGGCTAGGCCACTCCAGGACCTTGAAATGCTTCTTACAAAGCCACTCCTTCATTGCTCGGGTGGTGTGTTTGGGATCATTGTCATGTGGGAGAACCATTTTAAGTGGGAGAACTTGCACAATTGGTGGCTGACTAAATACTTTTTTGCCCCACTGTATATGGTCATCGATAGTGTTGGGAGTAACAGACGTGGAGGTAATAGAGAATTACTCTTAAGGATACGTGAGGTACTCGGGGTAGATCTTTTAGATACTTTACTGCCGAGGGGTCTTAATTCCGACTTTGATCTGTATCTTTTTTTATAAACCAAACAAGAAGGTTATTCATGTGTGGGGGTCTGACTTCTTCTTTAGATTTTTTTCCCTCAGGATATGTTTGCTATAATTAATCAATGATTGATTTCTAGACTCTGATCGATGTGTGTATGCATATCGGTCTACTGTTGTGTGAATAAATAAGCGGGAATAATATCTACAAGCCGTATGCTTTTATGAATGTACGGATAGATGAGATTAATGGAGATCTGTACACCTTTGGTGTATTAAAATATCGAGAAATGTATATATATATTTTTTTTTTTGCAATAAATTTTTATTAGGTTGAAGAAATAACAGCAAAAAAATCAATACATAATGCACTGTAGGGTAAAGAGAGCAGTATATAGTATACAGATTATAGGAAAGCACAGCGTACAGAAGCACAGTGAAGTAAAGATAAATTTGCACCGTATTGTTTTAGATGCTTCTTATACAGTACATTAGCTAGATTTCCCGTGTGTGTGGTCCTTATGCTCCAAGTCCTGTCAAAGGAATGGCCCGAGAGTGAATTAATTGCTATGAGGCGTTCCAGGGTGTAGTGTCGTTGGACCACTTGTTTGACTTCAGACACCTTAATGGCCTTGTCTCCTTTCCAGCTTTGGAGTATCAATGTGCATGTTGCTAGGAGGATGTAGGTAGTGACCGTTCTGCTATCCGGAGGCAGGTTGTGTATACCTATATTTTGTAAGGCCAGTTCCGGGGAGGGTTTGGTCAGGCACCCAGTTATTGTGGATATGAGTTGGAAGACCTGGTTCCAGAGACTCTTTATGTTGGGGAAATCCCAGAATATGTGCAACAAGTGGCCGTGTTGACCGCAGTTGCACCAGCAATGAGGGGATGATCCAGGAAATATAAGGGCCAGTCTGTGGGGTGTGTGTTGCCATCTGTTATATATTTTCAACATCATCTCCCAGTGGTTGGTACTGTGGGTTGCTTTAGAGATACTCTTGAACGCAGTTGTCCATTGGGCCTCTGAGAAGGATTTTTTCAGATCTCTTTGCCATTTTAAGTGAGTGTTTGTTTTGCAGAAGACCTGTTTCCTTTGGAGCAGGTTGTAGAAAAGAGTGCGTGGGTGTGTGTGAATTGTAGTAGTCCCATACTTGTTGGGGGATTTTAGTGTAGGAACCTTATGGCATATTAGAAACTTTTGTATTCTTACTATGGTGAGAAATACGTTTTTTGGAATATGAAATTCCTCGATTAATTGTTTAGTTGTCTTAGGGGTGCAGCCAGAGAGAAGATCTTGCAGTGTGGAAATCCCACATTCACAGATTTGTCTCTTAGGAAACATGGGCATTGTATCCATTAGGGTGTTTAGAGTGGGCTGAATATCCAGGACAGGAATGGAGCTGCCCCCAAAATTTAATAGCAGTCTCCATGCCTGCAGTGATACACAAATTGTGGGAGATATGTTTTGCTTGGGCCATTGTGCCCATGCGTCTCCTATAAGGAGGGATTTTAAGTCCCGGGTAGGGGCTAGTTCTCTCTCTAGCTCCACGTACAAGGGTGTACTTTCGCCACTAAACCATTCTCTCAATTGGTCCATCCTGGTACCCCAGAAGTAGTCGCCTATGTCTGTCAGACCAGCTCCTCCTACAGACTTGTGGGTCATTAAGTTTTGATGTGGACACCTGGCATGTTTCCCACCCTAAATGTATTACCATAGGAGACTTGACAGGGTTTGTAAGAAGTGAGATGGAGTAGGGATTGGCAGAGCCCTGGATATATATAAAATCTGAGGTAAAATGGACATCTTAAAGGCCACTAGCCTGCCCAACCAGTTGGCCTTCTATTTTAGTTACGAGTGGTTTATAGTTGGAGGTGGCTAGATTTCATGATTTGGCAGTTAGTTTGATTCCCAGGTACTGTATGTTTTGGTCAGTCCATTGATATGGGAGAGATTGTTCCAGCCTCCTTTTGGCGTGTTTGGGGGCTCCTAAGTCCAAGATAAGGGATTTTTTTTCTTTCAAATATGATCTTTATTGACACCCATTAAGGGCAATCACCAGTGCATTGCAAACATAGTTTGGTAAGGTAACACAGTATGTGAACAATAAAGGCAACCAACCAGTAAATATCAAACATCTGGTACAGCATTCCAGTCGTTTGCCCTTAGTAACTTCACGTTTCCACCACTGGACATCAGGTTACCAGATGTATAGAAAGTATGAGCAATCTGGTGACATTCCCCCAACCTTCCCTTTTCTGATCAAAAAGGGGATAAGAAGATAATGGGGGAGACAGAATACAAAACAGAGTAGAGATATCGAGGAACGGAGAGAGAAAAACGGGAAAAGGAGAGATATGGCAAATGGGGTGAGGAAGGAAGGGAGTGAAGAACAGGGAATGAGAAAAAGGGTATAGGCTAAAGAAACAAGAGATGTGCGAGGCAGCGACGGAGCCTACCCGGAGCCTACCTGAGCGATCAGGGGGTTTATCAACTCAGAGGCCATACCTAAGTTCAAGGGGATGGTCCGGTAAGCAAAGCTTTCCCTTCATCAGATAGAAAGAACATATTCCATAGTCCCCATGTTTTATTGAATCGTTCCGTTTTCTGTTGAGAAGTGAGGATCAAGTCCTCCATTTTATTTATTTGTTCCACTTTGTGGAGCCAACACGTTATAGGGGGTGAGATGTGCTTTTTCCAATAGAGGGAGATACAGGCTTTAGCTGCATTTAGTAGGTGGCGCAGAATAGATTTGCTGTATATTTTAGCCGAGATGAGTGAAACATGAAGGAGGAAGAAAGTTGGGTCCTTCGGAATCTGGTGTTCCGTGAACTTTTGTACTATTGTGTGTATTGTTGACCAATAAGTTTGTAGTTGGGGGCAGGACCAAAATATATATAACATAGTTCCTCTAGCCTTCCTGCATCGCCAACAATGATCTGTGGCGGTGGGGAAGCATGCGTGAAGTTTGGCGGGGGTGTAGTACCATCTGGTAAGTATTTTAACATTTGCTTCCTGTATCTTAGTGGAGATAGATGATTTCAGTGTAAAATGTAGTATATTTTGTACTTGGGGGGCCATCAAGGTACGTCCTAGGTCAGCTTCCCACTTAGCTAGGCATGGTAAATGTGGCTGTTCCACTGGGTTGTTCAGTAATGCATAGGACTTAGATAAGACTTGGGACATATCGTCTGTTTCTGTACAATATTCCTCAAATAACATCAGAGGTCGGTGGAACCTATTGGGTCTGGGAGGGACTGCAAAAAATGATGTAGCCGTGCAGCAGGCCAAAACGGTAATCTGTATCTGCCCCCTCCTCCATCAGAATTGCAAGCGAAGGCCTGTGGCCGTCTATCAAGAAGTCCAAGACCCGATCTTGGCCCGTTTCTGTTAGATGTCGGTAGTCACGAGAATCGAGGCCTGGGGGGAACAGAGGATTCCCTAGGATAGGGTATAAGGGGGAGTTCTGAGTTGTGATTGATGGATTACCTATTTCACGGAAGCACAGGCGGAGTGTGGTGCCTATAAGCGGATGAGACTTCAAAGTCGTAGGCAGCACATTATAACACCAGAGTGCGCTTTTGAGAGGGATATGCGTTTGTGTCTGTTCCAGCTGTGCCCATAATTTGCGTTCCCTATGTCGCCTCCAGCCGATCACTTAGCCCAAGTGTGCAGCCAAGTAGTAATGTTTGATATTCGGCACAGCCAGACCACCAAATTGTTTTGGCAAGGTCAATTGTGTCCTGGGAAGACGGGGTTTCTTAAGTGCCCAAATAAAGCGAAAGAATAGGGCTTGTATTTGTCTAAAGTATCCTGGAAGTATACCGATTGGAAGGGCTTGAAATAAAAATTAGAATTTGGGCAGTATAGTCATTTTTAGGAGGTTACATCTACCGAACCATAAATGCAGGCCTTTGTGCCATTGGTCTAATAAGATGCGGGTTAATCGCCAGAGGTGGAAAGTTCAATTCAAATGTACGGGATAGATCCGCCGGTATGTAGGTGCCCAAATATTTCAAAGCCGTTGTGGTCCATTTGAATCGGAAATTGGCTTTTAATATTTGCATGAGGTTGTGCGGGAGAGCGATTCCCATTGCCTCCGATTTGTCAAAATTAATTTTCAGGTTCGCTAGACGCCCGTATATGTTAAATTCGTGCATGAGGTTAGGGAGGGAGGTAGTCGTGTTCGTAAGTGCAAATAAAAGGTCATCCGCATAGGCGGAGATCTTGTGTTGATCTCCCGCTACGTTTAGACCTCAGATGTCTGGGTTCAGTTTGATTCTAGAGAGAAACGCTTCCAACGATAGGACGAATAAAAGCGGGGAGAGCGGGCAACCCTGCCGCGTCCCGTTGATTATGGGGAATGGATCAGACAGCATACCATTAGCTTTCACCTGGGCCGTAGGGTGGGAGTATATGCCCGCTATCCAGCCGAGCATAGACTCACCCACACCTATATGGCAAGGACAGAGAACATAAATCCCCAGGCCACTCTGTCAAACGCCTTCTCAGCGTCCGTGCTGAGGAAGACGCAGGCTGTACCGGTCATGGAGGTCAAGGGGATCAGGTTAAGAGCCTTGGTGGTGTTGTCCCTAGCTTCTCTAGTCAGGATAAAGCCCACCTGGTCCAAGTGGATCAGGGACTGCAAATGGTGTGCCAACCTTGTTGCAATAATTTTAGTGAACAATTTCAAGTTGATGTCTCAGAGGGAGATAGGTCGGTAACTACCACATTGTGCGGGATCCTTGCCGTCTTTAGGAATAACAGAAATGTGGGCTCTCAGCAAGTCTTGTGGTAGGGGCGCGTCAACTTTTATCGCGTTAAACATTTTTACCATCTGTGGTCCGAGGGTCGGTAGGAGAGTCTGGTAATATGAAAGGGTATAACCATCCTGGCCCGGAGCTTTCCCTCGTTTGGAAGAAGCCACTGCCCTTTGTAACTCATCCAGGGTAATAGGTTGGTCCAACTCCGTTCGGGCTTCTGCCGGTATCGATGGGAGGAGGGAGGATTTAATATAGTCGTCAACCTCAGTCTGGGAAGATGTTTGATCTGGTAAATTATATAATTTGGAGTAGAAGTCCCAAAAAGTCTGCGAAATTTGTTTGGGTAACACAACCTTGTTACCGCTCATGTCAGTGATGTGAGGGATGTATGAGGAGTAGTGTTGAGCGAACCCGGACTGTAACGTTCGGGTCCGTACCGAACTTTAGGGTGTCCGTGGCACGTACCCGGACCCGGACATTTCAAAAATCGTTCGGGTTCGGTCCGACCATTTTTACAAATTGCGCTATTTTCAACTGCGCGGGGATGGTGTTCTGAACGACTCTCGGGTGTAAAGACAATAAGGATTTCTGCCGTTCCTAGGGCGTGTTACACCATCAATGGCTGGATAGAGGGAGACTCTGTAGTTGAACTTTAACAAGTGATTTTAATAACGTTGTTCCAACCGTGTGGTAAACGTCAGGGACTAGGTGAACCTGGTCCACCCGAAATAGGACTGATCTCTTCGATCCCTGTTGTGGTGGTTCCGAGAATTGGACTAGGGGAACTGGAGGTACTGGCCATGTCGGACGCAGAAGGAGTCGTGCCTGCGACTCTTCCGCAAACTGTCTCACCGGACCCCTAAATACAAGAGACAGGAACGGTATATCCACACCCACTCAGATACGAGCCGACCTATCGCCCGTATATGAGGGTGGGATGCCGGACAG
>BLSH010434192.1:214462-228014 GCA_018402905.1 Glandirana rugosa
TCTCAACTCGCTTGGAGACCTTCAAGCCCAAGACGACCAGGCAGGCTTGAAGCCCTGTTTCAGGCCCAGGCCCAGGCCTGCCTTGGGCTTGCTAGCGTGCCTGTTGCTTGGGGTAACTTTAGTTACCCCTGGGCTTGAAAATCCGTGTTTTTACCGACATTGTTTCAGGACCTTTCGGGATCTCCCGACGTTTTCCTTCATTTTACCCCCATTCCCATCCCGTTCACGGGATGTTTTTTTACCCCTGTCCCTTTATTGACATTTATAAAAATTTTTTTTATTTTTGTATTTTTTTCCTTTTTACCTCCACTTACACCTAGTAGAAGTTTGACACAGACTTTTCATAATTAATTGCCATCTTCGGTATAGATTTTAATTTATTTTCCCTATCCCCATTTATTTGTAGGGCACTTGCCCTAGTTTGAAGATGATTTTAGAACAGTTATATGGCTTCTACCGTTAATTAATACTTTTCAGACACAGTTTGAAGATGATCCACATTCACCTCCATTTTTCCTTTTTTTATGTTTTTATTTTTTTTAAAAATATTTACAGTTATTTCCCTGTCCCCATTTTTTTGTAGGGCACTTGCCCTACCCTTACCCCCATTTTACTTCCTTTTGCAGCCCTCTAGGGCTTTCCAGGACTTTGTTACAGCCATTTTTGTGCCTAAAAGTTCGGGTCCCCATTGATTTCAATGGGGTTCGTTGTCCGTGCGATCGTTCGGGTTCCGTCCGGACCCGGACCCGGACTTTGTCCCGAAGTTCGGACGGACCAGCAGAACCCGAACTTCCAGAGGTTCGCTCAACTCTAATGAGGAGGTCTTACGGTCTCTAACTAGATTTACCAGCAGTTTCCCGCATTTGTTGCCGAATTCATACCCAACCCCCTGGCATGATTGCAAGGCAGCTTTAGCCCTGTAATGTAGCAGGTCTGAGATTTGTTTGCGGAGGAGCAGGATTTCACCATCTAATGTCGGGGAGGAGGCATGCTTGTGCCTCGCTTCCAATTTATGTAGGTTTTCTAACAGCGAGGTCAGTTGTTTATTACGTTCTCTTTTGATACACGATACATATTTAATGAATATCCCCCTGATCACCGCTTTGTGTGCTTCCCATAACAGTCTAGGGTCACAGCCTTCACAGTCATTAGTAGGAAAGTAATGATGTAGTTCCTGTGTTACATCAGTTAGCACGTCGGGAGTTTGTAATAGGCTGCCAAAATCGTGATCTCGAGTGGGTTGTGTCAGAGAGGGCATAAGACAGGGTGATCGCCGCGTGATCGGACCATGTCATGTGGTCGATGAAGGTATCGTGTACTGCCTGTAACTGGCCATGTGGGATCAGGAAGAGGTCTATCCTAGAGTAAAGGTGATGAGAAGGAGAGTAGAACGAATAGTCCCTATCTCCCGGGTGCTGCAGTCTCCAGGCATCGACTAATTGGGCCCTGTGGAGGGACTGTGCAACATTTTTCCTGACACGAGGGGGTACTGATGAAAAGCCCGACGACGTATCAGCGGAGGGAATCAGGGGAACATTAAAGTCTCCTCCCAGTATGAGTTGGCCCTCCTGGAATTCAGCTAGTATCTGTAGCGTTGTTTTAAGAAAGCTATCCTGTTGAATATTTGGGGCATAAATTGTGGCCAAGGTCACAGAAACATCACCTATTTTCCCCTTCAGGAAGAGGTACCAGCCCAGAGGGTCCTTGCATACCTCCAGACAAGACCACGGGAGTTTACCTGATATGAGAATTGACACCCCTTTAGATTTGGCTTCGATGTTAGTAGAATGGTAGACTAGTGGGTAGTATCTATTTCTGAGAATTGGAAGTTTGTCATCCCTGAAGTGTGTTTCCTGAATAAACGCCACATCGACCTTAGCACGTTTAAGGTCTGTCAGGAGGATGCGTCTTTTTTTGGGGGTATTGAGACCCCTTGCATTTTGTGATAGCACTTTGATATGATCCATCGCTACCCTGCACAGCCAGAAAGGAAGAAGGGGGGTAGGGGTCAGGTAGAGCAGATAGAAATGGAGGTGGGAACAAGCAGACAAAGGGATAGAAGAAATGAATATAGGAGAAAGTAACAGAAAAAACAGGGAGGTGCGATATTGACCAAGTCAACCAGAGGTCTAGGCTCGGGCAATATCCACCAACTAAAATAACAAGTAAAACACTTACTAAAACACACCTACGCTAGCCAACCAGGGCAGCGTCCAGTGTTTCTAGGTGGGTGAGTATGCGGAGTTGACTCGCACAGAGACGAGTCCGACCCCCTCCTGCACCTCAAGTATTGACAAGTATACAAGATACATCATATAACCATGAGATTGTATTGTAATTATTGAGGAAAATTTTTGAACAACCAAAATAACAAACCACTGTGGTCCGCCGGCCGTGGGCGGGTGCCGACTTGGAAAATAAGGGGGGGCACCCACATCCCCCGGTCGAGAGACCCCCGGTGATATAAACAGCTTAGGTGCCTCATAGATGGGGATATCGCACATGTGATCCATCATGGAGCATGAGTGATTATGGCCCATAACATTATGAGTTCCACCGTATGTAGGAGTCTCTAGTGACCATCTAGGTATACAATTCCACACCCGCCAGCAGATTCCAAACGTTCTCAGATCGGGAGGTGGAGGCATTGTAGCATTAGTCTTTACAGAGCGGCATAGGCAAGCAAAGAATCCACTGTTACCTACACCTTCTCTCTTCCGTGGGCCAAGCAGGAACAGTGACGTCTCTAGTATGTGCCCGCTCGAGGATTCTCAAAGTCCGGGCAAAGGTCACCATCGGCAGGCTCCCCAAGCCAGTACCCAGTGTCTCCCGGTTTCCCTGCCCCCACTTGATCGTTTTCCCCAGGAGCTCTCTGTCAAAGCATAGCAGTGTGTTCACTCCTCATTCCCATCTGCCAGCTGGAAGCGTGGCTAACTGAATAGGGGTGGGGTGGCCCCAATCTCCCCACATGATTCCCCGAGAAGTCAGCTCTCTCCTTCCCAGCAGTGGGAGGGAGCAGGAGGGCAAGTGATGAGTGATCGAATTAGCCACGGGTGTGGCGGGTATCCCTCTCTCAAGTGACAGTCAGGTCATGCCAGGTTGGGGAGACATAAAAGTGAGTTTCTCGGCATAGCTCCAGTATCTCTCTCCCGCCAGGAAATCACTCCGGGAAGTGATCTCCGGGCCTGTTCAGTGTCTCAGCAAAAGTATCTGCAGAAGTTTTATTCAGAGCCCCCCCACCAAATCCATGTGCAAATCACATGAAATGGGTATATGTTCGTGTTTTACAGTCCCAGTATGAGAGGGTTGCATCCAGGGCAATAGAAGGCAATAGGCACATACCTGCTGGCGTCCCGCTCAGTCCTCCCTGCGTTGATCGGCCGATGGCCTCCTGGAGCGTCTATGGGATCTTTGAGGTCTGGGCAGGGAATCATTCCAAGTCACGACCCCTGGTCGGTTTGGCAGATGTGGAAGAAGCGCCAGCCAGTTAGGTATGGAGATTGGATCGGTCTGCATAAATACAAAGAGGCCAGGGAGATCCGCGGGTACCCGGAGAGTGAAGAAGCCCTGGGCCTTCCGAAAGGTCACCGCCAGCGGATATCGCCAGCGGTATGTGAGGCCTTGATCCTTTGCCAGTTCCAAGAGCGGGCGGAGAAGAGCTCTGCGCTGTAGCGTCTCCCTGGAGAGGTCCGGTAGGATCCTTATGAATGCTCCGTCGAAGTCTTGCTCCCCCACCTTCCATGCTCTACGGAGGATGGCCTCCTTGTGCGCATATCGGTGGAGTCTGCAGATGACATCCCTGGGTCTGGCAGGGTCAGTGGGTCGGGGCGCCAACGTGTGGTTGATCCGATCGATCTCCATTGCAGTAGCGGCCAAATCCTCCACACCCGTTGCCTCAGGTATGCCACGGAGCCACAGGTTGTTCCTGCGGCTCCGATCCTTGAATTTTCTCCAGTTGGAGCTGCAGCTGCGTAGAAGTTTCCGTCTAAGATAGTTGGGCCGTTTCCAGATGTGTAAGGCGGCTCTCAATATTGGATAGGGAGGTCTCACCAGCGGTAAGTCTGTCTGCCAGTATCCGCACATGTGCCTTAACCGCCTGGATCTCCTTACGGTGGGCCTCCTCTACGCGGCCGATAAGGCCTTCAATGTCCGCCTTAGTGGGTAGTGCCCGCAGCAAAGTTTTTAATTCATCGTCTGCCTGCACGTTGAGTGGGGAAGACGGTGGATCTCTTGAAGCCTGATGAAGGTCCGGCGGGAGATCTGCGAACGGGTCTGGGCTCAGGAAGGCTGGGGTAGACGCCATCTCCTCCTGTGTTCCCCGATGCGTGCCCTTTGCCGACGTCATCTTAGAGCTGCTGGTAGAGGCCTGATGTTTGCCTTGCAGTTTAGCAAAATAGTTCTTTAATTCTCCGCTCAGCTTAGCCTGGCTGGAGGTCCTCGGGGTATATTTTGTTTTCCTCTTCTTAGTGGACATATCTCGCTAGATAGTTTTGGATAGGATGGGATGCAGGAGAGACGGTCAGGAGCTCAAAGAAAACACGTCTCTATCAAGCCATGTCCAGACCACGTCCCAAGATAAGGGATTTTGTGCAATTAACTCTGTAATGTGATATTTTGCTGAAGTCCTCTATGACTTTATGGGCATTGGGTAGGGAGGTTACCGGGTTTGTTAATAATAGTATTATGTCATCCGCAAATAGATTAATGGTATGGGAGCTAGAGGTGGTCTAAATTCAAGTAATTATAGGATGTATTCAAATTTTTCCTGCTAGAGGCTCTATCATCAGATTAAAGATGGTGGGCGAAAGAGGACAACCCTGTCGAGTCCCATTTGTGATTGGAAACGTTTTGGACAGGAGGCCAGAGGTGTGTACCTGGGCTGTGGGGCAAGAGTACAGTGCTAGAATTGCGTTCAGGCACGGTCCCCGTAATCCAAATTTATAAAGCACACAATACATGTATTTCCAATTATTGAACACCTTCTCTGCGTCAATTGACAGTAGCAAAGAAGGCGTTTGAGTCTTTTCCGCAGAGTGTATAACATTTACAAGCCTCCTGGGGGCATCTGAGGTCTGCCGCCCCTTCACAAATCCATCTGGTCGCTGCTGACAAGAGAAGGTAAAAATTTAGTTAGGCGTTTGGCTAGTAATTTAACATATATCTTGATGTCAGAGTTTAATAACGATACGGGCCTAAAATTGGCTGGAGTCGTGGGGTCCTTGTCTGGTTTGGGTAGTGTCACAATGTGTGACTTGAGCATTTCGGGTGGAAGGATTGTCCTGCCTTGGCGAAGACCGCTTGTAGCTGTGGGGAGAGTATGTCGGTGAATAACTTAAAGTACTCATTGGGAAGGCCATCTGGGCCTGGAGATTTCCCATTGGGGAGTGTTTTGATGATGTCTCTAATTTCACGGGATGTGAACGGGGCGTTTAGTTCAGTGAGTTGTGAGTCCGAGAGCGACGGGAGGTGTATTGATTGTAAGAAGCTTTGAATGTCTGCCTCTGAGGGCTGTGGGGTCTCGTGGTCTGTACTCAAGTTGTACAACAAACTGAAAAAATTGGCAAACTGCTTGGCTATGTCTTGGGGGTTGGATAGTTTGTGTTGGGATGTCGGGTGTAAGAGATAGGCAATTTTTGTTTTTGTGCGGGCTGTTTTGAGTCTGTTGGCAAGATACTTGCCTGCTCTGTTGGCGTTAGCTTAGTGTGCTAGTTTCAATCACCTTAGGTGGTAATCGTATTGTTGTGTTATGAGATCCCTAAGTCTTTCCCTGAGTTGAGATAACTTGTGTGTCATGGCGTGATCCGGGGAGCTTTTGTTGGCCGACTCCAAGGATCTAATGTCAGATAAAAGGGAATTGATTTGTGCATTGTGTTGTCTTTTTACCCTTGCTCCTTGTTGAATGAGAATCCCCCTAATGTGCGCTTTGTGGGCATTCCATAGTGAGTATGGGTTCTCTACCAAGTGTTCATTAGTGGTGAAGAAGCTTTGTAGATGTTGAAATATGTTCTGGCAGTATTGGGGGGTCTTGAATAATTTTGTTATTGCAGCGCCAGTTGGGGAGGAAGGGGAGGCACCCCCTACATTAATGGACATAGTTATAGCAGCATGGTCCGACCAAGTAATATTATGTATTGTGGCCTCAGTAATTTTTGTAACAGCCATTTGTCCGTGAGGAACAGATCGATGCGGGAGTATGACTGATGTCTGTGGGAAAAGAAGTGTAGTCCCTTTCATTGGCATGGAGACACCTCCAGATATTGAATATTTCCTCCGAGTGTAAGAGACGGTTTAAGGTGGCTGTTTTTTGTGATGCGGGTGCGGTTGTGTCCAGTCTCGGGTCCGCTATCAGGTTCAGATCTCCGCAGATGATTAGGATTCCATACTCGGTAGCGTGTAATTTTTTCCATAGTCTGTGCATGAAGTGTAACTGATGGGTGTTCGGGGCATAGGCTGATACTAGTGTGTACCGGCGTTCATTTAAGTCCTCTTGGAGGATAATGTATCTGCCCTCCTCGTCTATGGTTGTTTCTTTAATGTGGAGAGATATTGAATCCCTTATCGCCAGGAGAACTCCACCTTTTTTGTGGTAGGGATTATTGGATAGAAAAATGTGGGGGAAGTAGGGAACCTTGGAAGACTGAAAGTGGGTTTCTTGTATGCACAATATGTCCGCTTTATGTGTGTTGGCGTCTTTCCACAGCGAGTGTCTTTTGGCCTCTCGCATTTAAAGATAGACACTTGAGGGTCATTTATGGGTGTGTCAGTAGGATATGTTTGTGCGGTGTGGTACTCACAGTAGTAGTTGAACTGGTCCATTGCTCATGGCGTTGTACTTGGAACTTGGATGTCAAAAGGCTGGAGCCCGGAAGATGTTGCGGGTAGTCGGTGATCTCTGGATGTGATGGATGATAGAGGAGTGCTTCTGTGCTTAATAAAGAAGAGGAAACAACATAACTAGAAGGTAGAAATAAAACGTATAAAAGGTGGGAGCCTTTTGGCAGGCCTGTGAGCAGGAAATAATGCTGAGAAAGCATGGGGGGGGGAGGGGGTGGTGTAAGGAGTGACTCTGTGGTCTTCCTTGATTGGAGAATATAGTGAGAGGATGGTTAGATTAGTTGCTTCCGCTGGTTGGTTTTTTGAGTTGTCTTTTATAGGAGACCGTTTGCCACTCTTCTGGGATGGAGCCTGGTTGCGGGTGCTAGGAAAGGTCGTCGGTGCATTTGGGGAGGATTCTGGTATAATTCCCCAGTGGCGTGAGACAGCGATACCTTCTTCAAGGGTGGTGATTTGAGTAGTCGCTCCATTGTGGGTAATCAGTAGGGTCACCGGGTATTTCCTCTTATTTAGTATTTTGTGGTTCCTCTGGGCTTTTGTGATGTTTGCTAAGTTCCTTCTTCATTGTAAAGTATGTCTGGACAGGTCCAGGAGAAGTTGAATAGAGGCATAGGGTGAAGATGTGTTGTCTGCTCTTTTTGCCGCTATCATGATCTGCTCTTTTGTGTGGTAGAAGTGGACTCTGAGTAGAACATCTCTTGGGGAGTCTACCGAGATGAAGGAAGATCTATGTAGCCTGTGAATCCGGTCGATTGGGAGATCTTGTGCTGATGACGTCTGTATTAGGGTGGAAAAAAGAGCTTGGGCATATTGTTGCAGTTGGTTGGGTTGTACCGTTTCCGGTACTCCGCAGAGTTTTATGTTTCTCCTGGATCTATCCTCCAGGTCGGAGATTTTGTCTTTTAGCCAGGCTATCTCTTAATTTTGGGTTTCATGGGCGTCCACCATAATATTGTGGGAGACTGAGTATTCGTCCATCTTCCTTTCGACTTGGTCGACTCTGTTCCTTAAGAGTTGCACCTCAGCTTGGCTTTGGTTCAGCCCGGACATGATGTCAGATTGAAGGGATGCTCTTAAAGATAATAGCATGTCTTTAAGCATAGTATCTGATATCGGTTGTCCATTTGTGGGGAAGCTGGATATGGGGTCTGCTCCCTGTCCAGGGTTGTACTGCTGATTTGAGGCAGGACCGCTTACCTCCATTTCACCGTTGTGGTGTAGGTCATTCTGGGTGTCCAGACGGGGTTTTTGTTTCTAGGGGCTTCTTGTAGAGGGAGTGGAGGCTCCCGAGGAGGGTACGCTCCTGCTCACTGCCTTCTGGGAGTTGTGTTGCTTATCTCCGTTGTTCATGCCATTGTAGCCTGCTGGTGTTATTGGCTGGGAGTTTGGGGCACAGTTGCTGTCCTGTTGTAGCCCTCTTGCTGCTGAGGTGAAATAGCCAGATACTTTGCCAGGCTGTTGTTGGTTTTTCTTGTTTTTGGTCATTTGATATGATGTCAGATGTACATGAAGGTGGCTTAAGAGATTAACGGAAGCTTGTGTATATTTGAGAATTCTCTGACCTTTAGGGACTCTCAAATCATTTGGCCATCTTGGGGTTGTTGTTGCTTACTGAGGAGGTTATGGAGCTATAGTGGCAGTGGGTGGCCTCAAGACTAATTCATGTTAAATGGTTGGAGCAGCTGCAGAGTGGTTGTCACTGTGGTCTTGTAGTTGTGGGTATATCACGGTGCAGCACGCTGAAGCTGGAGTGGTAGGGCACAGAGATAGATCACTTTTGAGCTGAAGGGTCCACCATGGAGGATCGCCTGGCAGTGTGTAGTGTATTAACACCTTGCTTTTAAGAGGTGGTTTACAGCCTTCAATTGTTCTGTGTACAAGGTAAGGGGCCTGGGCCGTCCGCAGTGCGGGAAGCTACAGAGGGCAGTGATGGTCCTTATGTTTCCCCAGGTCCTATGCCAACCCCAGGGTTTGTGGGTGCTGGATGGGGTGGTAATAGGCTGAGTGAGTCTCCCAGCCTGGCCCAGCCGCTCGTTTGTCCAAGGGGCAGCGCTGGAGGCTTCCAGTCTAGGTCGCAAGATGGCGGCCGCGTCTGTGGTGAAGATTGCGGAAGCGTGCGGTGGCTCCTTTCGTGCCTTGGCTCCTCGTATTTGCTCCAGAGGGTGCGGGCACTAGGTGGGGGAGTTGATAGGAGTTGGATGTGGCTCCTTGAACAATAGATAGTCCGGGGAATTATGCTGGAGGCCTCCGGACCAGGCCACAAGACGGCAGTGGCTGCCACGAGGCTGGAGAGGTAGGCCGCGGGTGCTTAAGTCAGCCAATAAGTGGCTCAGGGTGTCATCCGGGTTGTAGGGAGGCACAGTAGGGGTGTGTAGATCCACTCACCCGACGATGCTGTGGCGGATGGCAGTGGATTAAGCTGTGGAAGCCGGCCTTCTCCGGTCCTCTCCGTCCACTGTTGTTCATCGTGGCCTGGTTTGTCCGCGATCGTGCCCGCTTCCGGTACTCTGGTGGGGTGGGTGACTGTCCTGTGTTACTCTGGGTTCCTCTCGTGAGATGATGGGTTAAGGGAAATCTGAAAATCAGGGGAATTTCCCGATGGCTGAGTGGAGCTGAGGAGAGTTGTCTGTCCCAGTCCGCAGCCGGCCACGCCCCAAGAAATGTATATTTATAAAAAAATATTTGTTGGGATTTTGGTGTAACCTCTTCCCCCATTTATTATTACTTATTATATTTTCTTATAGAATTATTCCAATAATAGTTTTTCCAGTGGTTTATTTCTTTTAGTTTTATTTATTTTTTTTATTTTGTCATTGTTTTTGCACTGATTTTCTCGTGATATATGGGGAATTGATCGCATCTGATGTCACCCCTCCAACATACAATTAATTGAGATGATTTGATTTTGTTGAGAAGTACTAATTAAATGATTGGTTCCACTTGTTAGGATGAATATATGTATTAGTTCTGTATGCATTTGTGTGTATTGTGGTTTTGAAGAAGGGCACTAGCAGACTAGCCCGAAACTGTCAGCAGCATACAATGGACTGTTTGTCATTTTGGATTTTCATTTCCAATAAATCTTTTTAAGTGCAGCAATCCCCGGCATTTAGTTTTCTATATATGCCCTGTGGGAGAGCCTGATTGCTAGCACTAAATCAATCTCTGTGTGCACCTCACCTACTACTATTATTTAGTATAGTTAGTACATAAGTGTATTATGTACTGTACACACCACCAAGTGCACTGTCTATATAGTCTACACTGAAAGCAGAGTGTATATGTATATATATATATAGTGAGGTTATGGAAGGGGCAATAGTGGACGGGCAATATTTGTCACCTCGCATGTGTGCACTTGGACTGGACTGGTGATCGTTTTTCCAGCCCCCGTGGCAGAGCTGGTTCTGGCCCAGAGTTTCTGGTCCACCCAAATCACACTGCAGCTGCTTGAAATAACCAGGAAGAGATCTCAGTGAAGCTCACCCTGGGACACAGTATGCTTACACTGAGAGAGCTAAGACCTTGAGTTGGTGGTTGCTCTAAGGACTGCAAAAGGAAAAAGGTTTGGGTTGGTTTGTTTGAAGGTGTCAGGGACAAGCCCGACATTGTATAGAGAGGTATCCTGTCTGTATTAGTTTAGCGCCAGACAGCAAGGTTTTGTTTTTGATATTTTTGTTTGTTTTATAACCTGCAACCTTTACCAAATAAAACTGGCAACAAGCCAGATTTTAAGAAAGTTTGCCTACAGCTACACACGGCCTAATCTCCCACTATATATATACTGGGCTGTATACATATATCCACCTGAAGTGGATTATATACCTTACACTAGGGATGAGCTGTCGGCGCTCGACTTGAACATTGGCTGTTCGGACGTTCGCCGAATTTAGAAACATTATGGGGTGTACATTCGTGTTCCCATAACGCATTGCTAGACCCCGCAAAATACCGCCCGCTGATTGACCATGCACGACCTTCATACTTTGGCCAATCACAGCACGCTCTGGTGTGAGATTCATGATTGGCTAAAAGGCAGGTTGGTTTTGGCCAATCATGTCTTAGGGGTCTCCGTCCACACCCCTCACTATATAAGGCCGACTTGACAGCGACCCCATGTAGTGTGTGAATGTGGAGAGCGGAGGCTGATATTTATCTAGTTTAGCTAGTTTAGTCAGTGGCGTGTAGGCAGTGTAGTATATCAATCTAGTGCAGAGTACATACAGGCAGTGCAGGCAGTGAAGTAAATAGATTTAGTGCAGAGTATATACAGGCAGTGTAAGAATATATATGTGCCGCTTATCAGTGCTGCAATGTATGTATGTATGTGTGTGTATATATATATATATATATATATATATATATATATATATATATATATATATCAGTGTTTCTCAACCTTTTTACCATGGAGGAACCCTTGGCAAAGCGTTTGAGATCTCGGGGAACCCCTAAAAAAAAAATGTCAGATCTACAGCTCACGGAACAATGGATCTGATCAGTGAGCTGTAGATATAACCACAATTATTATAGAAATAGCTTTAAATAATGGAATACAGATTAGAGCTCTTAGAGCTCATCTGACACCAACATTATAATGTGAACAGGGCACATAGAAATCAATTGTTTTCTTTATGTCCTTGCAGAGACCTACGTTAGAACTATGTGCCCTGCTTACACCACAATGTTGATGTCATGTGAGTATTTTTCTCTACAGAAAAATGCATACATGTATATTTCTGTGCAGAAAAAATACGCACATGATACCAATGTTGTTTGCAATGTACACTGACAGTGAGTACTGTCAATGTGCATTGATACCTGGTGCCTTCTCTATAGTTCCAGCTCCTCTGAACCTCTGAGGGTAGTGCCAGGAGGAGTGTGGACAGTGGGAGCACATGGCAGAATGTTGCAGGACCCTGTGTGTGGTAGCGACTGTATGCAGACTGCAGAGGGGGGAGCAGAGATAAGGAGGGGAGGGGGAAGAAGAGAATAGGAGGTGACATCCTGTGTATATCCTGTGTATATAACGGCACTGAATGCAGCCTGCAGAGCTCAGGAGCACACAGCTGGGTCAGGCTAAAAGTAGCAGGAGGTGAGATTATAATAGCATCATGTACAATTATGGCATAAATGTAACATAATGCTATTATAATCTCACCTCCTGCTACTTTTAGCCTGACAAAGGCCTATACACAGGATATACACAGGATGTCACCTCCTATTCTCTTCTTCCCCCTCCACTCCCAGTTTGCATTTACCTCTTCTGCATACAGGAATTCACATTCCAATCCAGCTATGTGCTCCTTATCTCTGCCCCCCCCCCCTCCACAGTGTGCAGCACCGCTACTGTTGAGAAAGCATCTCACCTTCTGATCCAGTGTTCCCCGCCTCTATTCTCGGCTCTCTTTCACAGGTTCCTCTCGGTGCGCCCTGCCTCCTCAGTCTTCTTTCTCAGCTGCCACTCTGTGCTCTTGCCTCCATGGATTTTAATCTTGGCTCCCTTCATTGCTCCCCACTTCTACACAGTCTCTATTCACGTCTTCCCGCCTCTGAATTCAGAACTCCCGCTCTCTGCATTCCTGTCTCTGCCCTCTAAGTTCTCTGAGCCAGGACTACAGAGAAGGCATCGGATATCAATGCACGCTGACAGTACGCACTGTCAGTGCGCATTGGGAACACTAGAAACAACATTGGGCGGATATACATCCGCCATAATGTTGAATTGCGGCGGAACCCCTGGGGACTTCTCACGGATCACCATCCAATTACTATTTCACTTACCTTACCGGAACTGCAGACCAGGACTAAAACCTGGAGACTCAACACATCGTTGCTTAAAGATCCTGTCGAATCAGAGAGATTCAATAAATGCATCCAAGGTTATTTTACCCTAAATGACAACCTCACATCTTAATATTCGAGAAGCACATAAATGTGTCATACAGGGAGAATTCATAAAAACCACCTCCAAAATTAAAAAAGAACAGCAAACAAAAATTGCTTCTCTTGTGTCCCGCATTTGCTCTTTAGAAGCCATCCACAAACAGAATATAGCATCCTCAACCCACCAAGAGCTGATACAGATGCATTCTTTGCTCCTGGAAGAACTTAGTATGTACTGTCTTTTAGTTATCATATTAAGGCATAAAATGTATTATGAGTAAGGCAAGAAAAGCGGCAGACTATTAGCTAAAAAGAGAAAAAGAGCAGTGCCACAATCCACCATAAAAAGGATAACATTTTCAACAGGGACTCTCTACGAACCCGCGAAAACCTAGCCGCACTAATGACAGACCTCAAATTTCCGCTATGGACTTACCTCCAAATCCAACACTTTCTCTCCGATTCACACTCCAGACAGTAATCACGCCGATCCAAAAGCGCCCAAGCATCTCTCAGGGACAACTTTTACAATAGGAAAAATACCACCTAACACCGTGACGAGAAAAAGAGAAAAATCGATTATCAGACGGCGAAAAGAACGGAATGAGTATTATGTAAAATACGGAATTATACTATTGATTTTCTGTCATGTATGATTCAAGAAGGTCCTCGTTTCTTACGTAGACATAGTCGAGAACCACCCAACTCCTACGATATAAGACAAACACCTACCGAAGATTTCTCGTTTACGCCCTGTGTTCTCTTCGTTAAAAACAAACGACAAGAAAAAATTAAAACCTCCACCAAAAATACTTAAGAGGGACATACTGTG
>BLSH010434192.1:229828-242972 GCA_018402905.1 Glandirana rugosa
TTAAAAAAAAAAAAAAAAAAAAAAAAAAAAGGATAACAAAGGTAGATCACACTCTTCAAACAAGCAAATAGCAAATTTGAAAAATATTACCAGAAGCTCTATAATATTCCCTCTAATACCAAATGCCCCCACAAAACTGAAAAAAGATCCCATATGATACAAGACTTCCTATCAAAATGCGGTGTCAATAAAATTTGACACATCTAGTACACTGAACGTCACCCTCTCAGAAGAGGAATTTGATAAAGCCCTCAAAGATATGGAAACAGGTAAAGCCCCTGGACCAGATGGCCTTCCACTACAATATTACAAAACATTTAACGACATACTAAAACCCTGGTTTCCCAAGGTATTCGCGCACTCAAAAATTCGACCCATCTTCCTCCCCACACTCTGGAAGCACACGTAACAGTCATCTCAAAAGAGGGAAAGGACCCCTCACTTGTAACAAACTATTGTCCCATCTCCCTCATTAATGTAGACGTCAAAATATATGCGAAAATCCTCACCAATCGTCTACTGCCTCTCCTCTACCCGACATAATGCTTTCATATATAAAAGCACTATACTCTTTGCCAACTGCAAGGGTTCAAGTAAATGGTCACCTATCAAACGCCTTCCCTTTACATAATGGCACCAGGCAGGGATGTCCTCTATCCCCCTTCCTCTTTGTTCTTACCCTAGAGCCCCTGCTGAACCAAATGCACTCAAATCCTTATATCAGAAGTATTACTATCGAAGACCACATTTATAAACTTGCTGCATTTGCAGATGATTTACTGCTTTTCCTATCCGAACCTCTCATATCCATACCTAATCTACTAAAAATATTGGACCACTTCCAAAGTATCTCCAACCTTAAAATAAACCATTCAAAATGCCTTAAACATATCACTGCCTCCTGACACAGTCCTAAAGTGTCAAAACAATGTTCCCTTTGAATGGGCTAAAGACTCAATTAAATACTTGGGGATTAAAATCCCAAAACTACTTTCTAACCTCTTTCACTACAATTTTGATCCAGTTCTAAAAGAGACAAAGGAAGATCTAAAACGGTGGAACATCCTCAATGTCTCTTGGTTTGGCAAGACCTCTCTCCTGAAAATGACCATTTTACCCCATTTTCTGTATCTAATTCAGACATTCCCTATTCATACCCTGTCATCCTTTTTCACCTCCTTCCGCCAGACATGTACTTCATTCATTTGGAGACACAAAAAACCTAGAATCAAATATGATTGTCTCATCCTCCCCAATAATAAAGGTGGTATAGCTCTACCAGACCTTCGCCGTTACTACTGGGCATCTCTCCTATCACGCATAGTAGACTGGAATACTCACCATAATGTGAAAGATTGGGCCACGCTAGAACATCTTATCTCCTCCCAACACCTGAGAACCTTACCTTAGGTACACCCAAAACACATTTCTTTAAAAACACACCCCTTAATAGACCCCATGTTAAACATATTCAATTCCTCAAATATAAAGAAACATCCCAATCCCTGGCTGAGTCCATTAACCCCTTGCACGCTAACCCAGACTTTCCACCAGATACCAATGATAACTTAATTTCCCATATCTGGCCACAGACAGATGTACTAACATCCCACTTCTTCCACAGAGGCACCATTCTTTCTTTAGAAGAAGTAAATGCTAAACTGGCCCTACACAACAGTTCCAAATGGACCTACATGCAAATAAGACACTTTCTAACTTGGCCAGAAAATGTCAGTCATTGGACAAGAGATCTAACTACCCTAGAAGAACTCTGCTCTAAAAAAATCCCCCAAAGACACCTTATCTCAGCACTATACTCTTCCCTATATAAGGACCAATCAGCTTTTTCCAGCTGGGCCTGCATGGCTTGGGAACAGGACCTAAACATCAATATCACCGAATCAGAGTGGGAAGCGATTCGCTTCCATGTTCGCAAGGGTAATCTAAACGTTGCTACACAAGAATGTGGATATAACATCTTAACGAGATGGCACAGGACCCCTGAACTACTCCATAAATTTTCACCCCTAATCCCAAACAGATGTTGGCGTTCCGAGGACGGTTCAATGCTCCATATTTGCTGGTCTTGTCCCTCTGTCCAAAATTTCTGGCAGATGGTACATAACACCATCACCTTGATCACATCGGAAAACCTTGCATTTTCCCCATCAATCTACCTGCTTCATCACACAACTATTCCCAGGAGACGGTACAATATATCGTTAGCAATGATTTTGATTAATGCAGCAAAAAACTGCATTCCCTATCACTGGCTAACCTCCACTACCCCGACGAGAGAAGGAGGGCTTTTGCAGGATCAACAACATTGAGAAAATTGAAGAACTTATCAGTATTGCTCATGAGAAAATTTTCTCCTTTTCCATCACCTGGTATGGTTGGTAAACCTTCAAAACAACACCTGAATACTCAAAAAACGTTGACTAACCCACACATATCTATCACACCTGAAATGCTGATGAGATCATTTCAACACACCTTTGTTTTTGTTTTTTTTTGTTTTTGTTTTTTTTTTCAAACAACAAAGCTTTATTGATTATATGATGAAGATACAAGCATCCAGAGAATAATGTATGTCACAACGGTATACCAAATCAAAAGGCAAGAGTATAAACATACATTGACCTTATCCATCACGGTGAGACTTGTCTGTGATGTCTTTACTGTGTGGTACATCCTAACCGTTGGGGGTTTGGGATGGGGGTTTGCAGGTTTTGAAGGCAAACACTAAGGCCGTCGCGTCCAGCGCGAGGGGGGGGGAGCGGGACGGGAGTATTGAATTAGTAAGCGGGAGCACAAGGGTAGGGAGGGAAGTGGGGTCTGGGGGGGTGGTAGGAGGAGAAAGCGATCCCGAGGTATATGTTGATGTAACATTGGGGAGGGGGTTTGTGTATTTTGGTTGGGGGTTTTGAAGATGTAGAGGAAGGGGGGGTCTTCGCATGGGTCTAAAAGGCCTAATGTGCATGTGAGATCTTATGAGTCAGGGGAGTAGTTGCTGTAAGTTGAAGGTGGTTGATATGCGGGTGGGCGGGATTTAGCGCTAGGGGGAGTTTAAGATCTGTTTATATATGTCCGATGCTTGGAAGTGTGTCCAGCAAGCCCATCTTTTTATGTATATGTTTGGGGTGTTACGGGCAATGGCGATAAGCTCCTCCATTTCTGCTATTTTGTCAATTTGTTTGAACCAGTCAGCCAAGGAAGGGGTTTTAGTGGTGCCCCAAAGCCTTGGTATGCAAAGCTTGGCGGCGTTGATCATGGCCATCGCTAGGGATTTGTGGTAAGAGGGGTCCGCATCCCCTTGGTGATGTAAGAGGTACTGTCCAGGTGTGAAATTTAAGGATTATGTGGTCGTAGTGCTGACCGAATTATGGACTTGATTCCAGAAGGATTGAATGGTGGGGCATTCCCACCATATATGAAGAAGAGAGCCCTGAGCTTGGGAGCATCGCCAGCATGTGTCTGTAATGTCTTTGTTGTATTTGTGTAGCGTTGTAGGGGTGCGATACCAGCGTGAGGCTAATTTGAAATTATTCTCCTGAATGGAGATGTTCAGGGACCCCTCATGGGTATGGTGAAATATGATAGACCAATCTTCTTCAGAGAGGTTGATTTGGAGGGAACATGCCCAGGTATCCTGCGCCCCGCTGGCGCTAGAGGGGGTAGATTCCCAGAGCATGTTGTGTAAGAGGGAGATGACATGTCTTAGTGGTTTCCCGTCCATGCATAGTGAATCAAAAGTAGTTGGGTCGTTTGTTTGGTTATTGTGGGGTTTTAGGCTGGAGATTAGGTGTTGAATTTGTGTGTAGCTGTAGGGGGTCTAGATGTTTGGTCTCCAGGAGTGCGTTGATGCGGGTACGGTCTCGTAGAACCCCGTTTTCCATGAGGTGAAATAAGCGTAGGGCCATTGGTGGTTGGTATTTTGATAATGGGTGGGATGACTGGCCTGGGGGGAAGATTGGGTTTTGGAGAAGCGGGGTCAGAGGGCCCGGGTTAGCCGAGATCTTATACTTTAAGTTTGCTGTATCGAAAGCGAGGATTGTTGGGCCAATTGTGGGGTGGGAGATGAGTTCAGGGGGTCGGTGGTTTTTCTTTAGCCACCGGATTTGAGAGGTGGGGGTCAGAAAGAAGGCGTGTTCTAGCGCTATCCAGTCTTTGGTTTGGTGGTGTAGGTGCCAGTCGAGAATTCTCTGCAGGTGGCATGCCAGGTAGTATAATTGTATGTCGGGGAGGCCGATGCCCCCTTTAGGTTTGGGTTTTGCTAGTTGCAAGAAGCTTATTCTTGGGGTTTTGTGGTTCCAAATGAAGTTTCTGAACATTTTTTTAACTGAATCAAAAAAGGTTTTGGGTAAAAAGATGGGGATTGTCTGTAGGAGATATAGGAGGCGAGGTAGTAAGTTCATTTTAATGATAGCTGCCCTTCCAAACCAAGAGAAGTTGGCTTTGTCCCAGAGTTTCAAGTCGGTGGCGATGGCTTTGATTGCGGGGAAGAAGTTAAGGTTATAGAGGTTAGGGAGATACTTTGGGATTTGGATGCCTAAGTAGGTGATAGCTTCTGAGTTCCATTTGAAGGCAAAGGTGCGTTTGCAATGAGCGAATAAATTGTCAGGTAAGGATATGTTTAATGCTTGGGATTTAGCGTAATTAATTTTGAAGTGTGAAATATAATGGAAGAGATGAAGGTCCAAAAGGAGGTTGGGTATAGAAATGAGGGGTTGGGAAAGAAATAAGAGGATATCGTCTGCATAAGCCGCTATTTTGTATTGTTTTCCTTGGGTGGCAATTCCGTGAATACTTGTGTGGGCTCTGACCATGTTTAGGAAGGGCTCTAGGGTGAGGACGAAGAGTAGGGGAGAAAGGGGGTAGCCTTGTCGCGTGCCGTTATAGATGGGAAAGGCGTCCGTCAGGGTAACGTTGGCACAAACCTGGGCCTTGGGACTAGAGTAGAGCGACATTATACTATTAATCAATCTTTCTCCCAAGCCCAGTTTATTGAGAACCATGTTGAGGTAATCCCAGGCCACCCTGTCGAATGCCTTCTCTGCATCTAGGGAGAGGAGGAATCCCGAAATCTTAGATTTTGAGAGCCAGTGGTGTAGGTTGATTGCCTTTAGGGTATTGTCCCTGGCTTCTCTTCCAGGGATAAACCCCACCTGATCTTTGGCTATAGTGGTGTTGAGGATTGGGAGGAGGCGGTTCGAGAGTATTTTGGCATATATCTTTATGTCTGTATTTAACAGGGATATGGGTCTATAGCTAGCTGGTCTTTCTGCATCTTTTCCGGGCTTGGGAATCAGGCAAATATGAGCATTTAATACATTTTGGGGGGAGATGCTGGGGATGGCTAGGTGGTTAAAGGTGTTAAGGAAGGGGGCTGTTAGGGGGTCCTGGAGCGTCTTGTAGTACGATAAGCAAAGTCCATCCGGGCCTGGACTCTTGCCCTGTTTCATTTGCTTAAGGGCCAGAAGGAATTCGGTTTTTGAGATGGGGTTGTCTAGCTCTTTCTTTTGCTCAGGAGAGATGGGTGATGGGCCATGTTTCGATAGGAATTCTTGAATTATCTCACTTCTGGACTTGGGATTTCCGTCTGGTTTGGGAGCCAGAGGGAGGTTGTAAAGGTTTGCGTAGTATAAAGCAAATTGTTTCGCTATGTCTGCATTACTGGACGATAAGTTATTCTGGGTGTCGCGAATGGCTCTTATTGAGGTTGAGGCTTTTTTGGCTTGTAGTGCGCGGGCGAGGAGTTTGCCGCTCTTGTTCCCATGTTCTTAAAAAAGTTTATGGGAGAGGGTGTAGCGTCTTTGTACGTGTTTGAGCATTATGTCTCGTAATTCCCCTCTTGCCTCTTCGAGCCTTTCTAGGGTCTGTTTAGCTAGTGAAGATTTGTGTGTGTTCTCTAGGGCCTTTATCCGGTTGAGAATTTCATCTGTTTTCTCTCTTTGAAGTTTTCCCTTCGCGGCTGCTTTTTGGATGAATAGGCCCCTGATAACACATTTATGTGCCTCCCATTGAGATATGCGGGACACGTCAGGGGTATCGTTGGTTTGGAAGAAGTGTTGGAGATGCTCTGTGATGTCCGATAGGGTGGCTTGATCTTTCAGTAGGGAGGGGTCTAGTCTCCAGATGTAGTGGGACTTGATCTGTTCGGGGAAAGATAGGATTGTCGTGACTGGGTTATGGTCCGAGAGGAATTGTGGTTCAATGTGGGCTTTAGTGAGAAGGGGGAGGTCGTTCTGCGATATGAATATGTAGTCAAGTCTAGAGTATCTGTCGTGTGGGGCGGAGTAAAAGGTGTAGTCTCTCGTGCGGGGGTGGAGGGTTCTCCAGGTGTCATGGAGGGAGAGCATGTTTAATTGTGTTTTGATGCATTTGAGAGCTTTGAAAGTGAGTGAGGAGGTACCCGAGGAGGTATCCTCTAGGGGGTTCAGGGCGACATTGAAGTCTCCTCCCAGTAGGAGTAGGCCAGACTGGAAGGAGGAGAGCTGAAGAGCTATGTTATTAAAGAAGCTAGTTTGGTCGGTGTTGGGGCTGTAGATGTTTGCGATAGTTATGGGCCTATTCCACAGTCTGCCCTTGATGAAGCAGTAACATCCATTAGCATCAAGGAGGGTGTCTGAGATTTCGAGCGGGAGATGTTTTGCTATGAGAATGGAAGCCTCTTTGGTTTTGGCTATGGGGTTAGAGGCATGAAAGGATGTGGGGTAGTCCCTATTCGTCAATTTAGGTATGTGGTTTGTTTTAAAGTGTGTTTCTTGTAATAGAGCAACGTCTGCCCTGGCTTTTTTCAGGTATAACAAGAGCTGGGATCTCTTCTCGGGTGTGTTAAGGCCTTTAACATTAAGGGAGAGGATTTTTAGAGTTGCCTTAGGGGGATGGGTGTTGGGGCGCTGCATGTTTAGCATTCTGCGAAGATGTGCAAGAGGTGAGGAGTTTCTCTTCAGGGGGATAGGCTGGGTATTTAGGGGGGTCAGGAAGGGGGAGAGGGGGGTATGCTTGCGCTGCTTAGGCTGTTTTGAATCTCGACTGGAGATAATGTGGATAAGGGTGTCTTTAAGGCGACGGTGAGGCTAGTCCAGCTAGTTCTCCGTATGTACAGATGTCGCCTAGAGGTCAGCGCAAGTTCGTGAGTTGCGCTGTTGTGGGGTCGTGGAAGGGTCGGCGTCGAAGGCTATTGGGATGTTGGTGTATGTATTAAGAGGAGAGTAGAGGGTATGTCTGAGGAGGACCGTCACTCCTCCATCCGTCCTGTTGAAAGCGTTAGAAAAATAGATGCATGGCCGCGAGGGGGTAATGTATGGGTTGGACTGTTTGAGGGCCATCAGCCCAATGGGCATTGTTGGTGTGGGTTGGTGTGGGTAGCAGGGTTGGTGGAGATGAGGGAGTAATGCGGAGGTTTGCAGGGGAGATGGGTCTGGGTTTATACTAATGAAGCGGGATCTTTGAGGTGTGCGAGCAAGGGGGATTGGTGTGCGGGTAGGGGGTTACTTGGTTTGGGTCCGAGGCGTCTTTGTGTGTGTGGGTATGGGCGGAGCGTAGGTGGGGGGGGTTTGGGGTTTGCAATAAACCTAAGGCATGCTTGGATTAGTGGCTGGTGCTTGTGTTTGGGTCCTAGGGTGTCAATTGGTCTGTCAGTGCCGGTTGTCCGCTGATATGTGGCCGGGACCTAAAGTAAGTGATTGTATTGGCGGGTGGGTGTGAAAGACGGTGTTGCAACAGGGGGCCCGAGTGTCAGCCAACCGAACATAAGGATGATAAGCAAGAACCAGAAAAATAAAGTGGGGTATCTGACCTTCTCCACTGGAGATCCTCATGGGAGATAGTGAGGTGGGTATGAGAGCCAATCGGAGGAGAGGGAGTCTTCAGTTTTGCGTGGATGAGTTATTTTCCCATCGTGAGGCTAAGTTTCCAGTGGATGAGGCAGGGCCCCTCTATCTAGCTACAATAGAACAATGAATAGAACAATGAACACATATGCAATAACAGGCAATGAAGACCAGATTAAGATGGAATATAAACAAGTATCAGCAAGTGCATCACACAAGTGCGAGGGGGTGGGGGGGGGGAGAAAAAGCCGCATCCCCCGCCTCCTCTACCATCCCAAGGAACAAGTCTCTGACCCGGGTTTTGAATATAAGTAACAAACCTTGTCACTCAGGTCTGGGGGTGAGCAGGGGTACAGTAGACATGTAATGTTCCATCTGACCCCGTTGAGAATAGTACAACATAGTCTGTATCTTCTTTCTCTAGCTGGGCTAAAGTTAGTGGGACGGCATATTGGGAGAGGTATGGGGGGGAGGGGGTTAGTTGATCATTCCTGGTGTCAGCTCCATGTGTATGTTCCCCGAGGGGCAGGACAATGGGTGGGGGCACACGGGACAAAAGTCCAGAGTGGTCAAGATTGCTCGAAGGCTTGGGGAGCTGATGGGAGTATGTGCTTGTAGGGTATAGTAGGAGCATCGTTACCTGTGAGGCGGGTAGTCTATAGCATGATGTGCAAGACTTACCCTTTTCCCCACAGCGTTGTGATGTAGTGACTGTCCTGGTGGGTGAGGTTCCAGATGACCACAGCTGTTGCTATTGGTATTCATGACCCCTACAATAGGGTATCTTTGGAATGTGGACAAGGTATGAGTGTAGTTTGATCTTACCACTGTACAGCGTGGGTTGTCAGTCAGTTGTTTCTTCTCGGGGGGGGAAGAGCTTGCTGGTCTCACCGTAGGACTTGCAACTGTAAAGGTGGGGACGAGCTACATGGCTTCCGGGTGATATCTGTGGCTTTCCATCTTGGGAACAGAGTCTGAAATAATAAGAGACAGGTAAGCAGGTGCAAATGGTGGAGGCATGTTCAGGAGGGGGAAATGTCTTATGTTGGTGAAGTGTGAGAGTGGGGCAGGAGCGACAAGTCTCTTGAAAGGGGAAGAATAAATGTGAGAGCAGAGTCTACGGCTCCCCTGAAGTTGTAAGGTGGGGTTGTAGGATGTAGGGAGGTAACCTGTGGTTGATTGTAGAGCTGACTGGCTTCATTGGTTTATGGGTTCCAGTTGGAAAGTGAAGGGGAACGTTAATCTCGTCTGGGTCTTCTATGTGCCGGAGAGGCCGGGATGTTACCATCTCTGGGTGGGCGTCTGTGTGGTGGAGGAGGAGAGGGATTGGAGATGCGTCTGCGTCTTCCACGTGTGGGTGTCGAGTCTCTCCTATGTATCTCCATTGGTTCTTCCTGGTGCAGTGGAGGGGGGATGGGGTCCAATAGCCAGTTTTCAATAGCCACACGTGGTACCCCCAGTGTGTCGCAAAACTCAGGGGTGTCTTCCGGGGTGTCTGAGGTAGGCTATTCTGGCTCCCGTGCCTGCTTGCAAGCAAAAGGGAAACTTCCATCTGTAAGGGAGATTATGATCCCTGAGCGTGTCCAGCAAAGGTCTTAGCGCTCTGCGTTTAGTTAAAGTTATTGGGGAGAGGTCTTGAAATAATTTTATCTCGTTGCCTTGATGTATAATGCGGCCTCGGAGTCTGGCTTGTCTCATTATGTCCTCTTTTAAACGGAAATCAACCAGGCACCCAATTACGTCTCTGGGGGGGGGTCAGTTTCCCTTCCCCTGGGGCGCAGAACTCGGTGGATTCGTTCAAACTCAACAGCTGTTTCTGGGGGTCTGCCCAACAAGTCATTAAAGATGGAGGATGCTGCTTGTGTGATCTGATCACTATCAATTGTTTCTGGTAGCCCTCTGATTCTGATATTGTGCCTACGGCATCTATTCTCCAGGTCCTCAATGCTTCTGTGCATGTCTCTCAGGTGCAGTGTTTGTGCTGACAGTGTACGGCTATGGGCCATAATGGCTGTCTCATGTCTATCCACAGAGTCTTCTATGTCCTCCATGCGGCTTGCTATGGCTTGCATATCTAACCTTAGGTGAGCTATGGCAGCGGATAGTGTGGATTTGATATCAGCTGCTATTCCCCTGAGGTCTTCCATGTAAATGGCCTGCTGTGGTGGGGCTGCTGGGGATGCTGCTAGTGCTGCTGGTGCTGTAATATTGTTGTGTGGGCCCAGCTTCTGTGTGTGGGGGCTGCTCTGTCTCACCTCCACTCCCTGGCTTGAGGCCTGCAACCGCGCTTCTTCCCTGGAGCGGGATCTGGAGCGGAACATTGCCGGGACGTTCGCGCTCAGTTGCGTGTCAGGCGCCCTGGGTGATCTGGAGCGGGCAGAGTCCGTTTTCCCCGTCTTTATTTCACAGTAACAGGCGGTGTCGGCTCGTGGACGGATGTGGAGTGACAAAGCTCGAGGTCTAGGCGGCCATCTTCGTCGGTGTCCAAGCGACGCCCCCCAGAATTTCTAATTAAAAGCTTCTTTTCCCTTCAGGGGATAGGCTTGAGGGTATAAAGTGTTGTAATGTTGCCCCTGATGACTGAATGTGACTGTGTCAGTCTTTGGGAGCGGGCGCCGCTTGTGCGGGAGTTCCGTAGGGCCGGAAATTTAGCCCGGTGCTTGAGATGCGGCCTAGTCCACTTCTGGAGAAAATTAATTTTTTGCCCCAAAATTATATCCTCCGATAGCTTAGAGTCTTAGTAATGGATTGGGGGAGTTTTTACCTCAAAACTAAGTTTCTGTTGTGAGGATGCCTTTGGATTCTGTTTCACTCAGACGGAGCCTCTCTTTCCTGCGTCTGTCCTCCTTGCTCGCCAGGCCACGCCCCTGAACTCACTCTTACACCATCTTATTAAGGTCCATGTGACCATATATAATGCCCAACAAATTAATATATGGCTTAATTCTAATATGTCAAAACCTATCCCCGGATAAATGGGAAGGGTCACTGGTTCTTCTTTTCTTCTTGCTCTATTTCCTTTCCCCTCTCATGTCTCTCAGCATTCCCTCCACTTCTCTCTCTTACTTTACCTAAACATCCATAATTAGGTGCACAGGCTACATACCTATGGTATTGTCCAGATCTTTATTACCTTCTGACTATGAAAATGTAACTGTTTTCCTGGTCAACCTCTGGATTGTAATGCTATATACCAGGGATATGCAATTAGCGGACCTCCAGCTGTTGCAAAACTAAAAGTCCCATCGTGCCTCTGCCTCTGGGTGTCATGCTTGTGGTTGTCAGAGTCTTGCTATGCCTCATGGGACTTGTAGTTCTGCAAAAGCTGGAGGTCCACTAATTGCATATCCCTGCTATATACCATGCTATAATATGTATAATTACTCATGTATGTTTCAACACCTTCAATAAAATCTAATGAAACAAAAAAAAAGTATTGCAATGACCACCATTTTATTCTCTAGTGTGTCTGAAAAATATATATAATGTTTGGGGGTTCTAAGTAATTTTCTAGCAAAAAAAAAAAAATTTTAATTTGCAAACACCAAGTGTAAAAAATAGACCCTCTCCTTAAGTGGTTAAGGACACACATTCTTTATAACCCCACCACTCTCCTTGAGTCATCAGTTTTGTAGCAGGCAAGGCATAATAACCAAGTTATGGAGGAGAGGGTGGCCAGTGTCCTGTACTGTACTCCAAGATATGGAATTTACCAGCAAATCAAAATTCCTTTTATTTTAATTGTACAGTACAGGACACATGCAAAGTATTCATAGACCCTGCGATATCCCCAAGCAATGAATGAGAAGGATGAGCAGCAGCTAGGCAAACATTGCCAACAGACCAACTTCAGAGTGCCGCTGCAAGAGCCTTAAAATTTCTATATCCTGTTGTGAAGTTATTGCCCTACTTATCTTTGTGTCATCTGCAAAAACTGAAACTGAGCTAGTCTTGCTCTATCTTTTTGAACAGACAATGGAGAATATGCACTGAATTGAGACTAGGGGATTATAAAGGCATCTGAGTCTAGAGCTAGAGGACCCTTGGTCCGGGCTACAAATGGGGACATTTGTTGTTGAATCTGGAGAGTAGGATGTCTACATCCAGAGTCCTCAATGTCTGACATATCAGATTGAAGATGTCTGAGGGAAGGGCCCATTCCCCTTGAAGGCTGAGGTAGTCACTTTCCACTCATGGCATAAAGACTGCAGAGATCGCCTGGACAGTGAGTTATCATCCATGAGATTATCTGACTTGTTTCCTTCAAGGTTTCTTTGCTCCTAGTGGCTCCTTGATGTTTAATATAGACCACGGCATTGTGTGCCTGCCACCTGATTGGGTATCCTCATCAAAGGGGGATCCAATGTTGCAGAGACTTCAAAACTGCTCTGAGCTCCAGGATGTTGATGGAGAGCTTAGTATCCACAGGTGACCATGTTCCGTGGACCAGGAGCGACTATTGTCGGACTGGGGTTGAGATCCACCAAGATAAGAGAGTTCCTTGCTTGGCTTTACAGGAGCATGGGTAGGTCGAAAGAAGGATCATGACTGTTTCAGGCCAAAAGGATGTTTTGTTGGAGACCTGGATGTCCTGAGTTCTGAGAAGGACAAGAAGAGATGTATTACCTTTTTCGATAGGGGGAGGATAGGCCAAAGGGCAGTTAGACAAACTGGAAGTGATTGGCTGATACGGCAAAGCCCAGAAAGCACTAAAGAAGTGAATAAATGGTAACGTGTAGATATGCATTTTGGATGTCTATGGATACCGTGTATTCCTCTTGGCACAAAGGTAATTACTGACTTTGTAGATTCCATGTGATTAGAGTTGAGTGAACCTCTGGAAGTTCGGGTTCTGCTGGTCGAACTATGGGACAAAGTCCGGGTTCGGGTCCGGACAGAACCCGAACGTTCGCACTGACCCCGAACCCCATTGAAATCAATGGGGACCCGAACTTTTAGGCACAAAAATGGCTGTAACAGAAACAGGGTATCAAGCTGGTCGTCTTGGGCTTGAAGGTCTCCAAGTGAGTTGAGATTAGTGTACCTTAGATGTTTCAGTCATTAATGGAAACACGGTTCTCCTTATGTGCCATAGGTATCTGTAGGTTTTACGTATAGATGTGCAATGGTAAATAAGTGAAGAAATCACGAAAGACCCGAAACGGCATAGTCGGTTAGTGAAGGTCAAACAGATTGACGGGAAACCGGATAGGAGGGGGATAGCTTTTTCCATTATGTAGAGAAGAACAGGAAGAGTCTTGAGTCCTGTAGGTCCAGAGGTTGTTTTGTAGGAAAACCGGACTTTG
>BLSH010434192.1:258330-298122 GCA_018402905.1 Glandirana rugosa
AGGGGGGGTATTTTCACCTAACTAGGCCTAGTACTATCTACCCTAACACTTATTTAGCGTCACAAGGGTCGCAAGTACAGCGATCGGTAAAAATCAGATCGCTGCACTATGTGACAATGTGACAGGGGGTGACAGGGAGTGAAAGGGTTAACTGGGGGGTGATCAGGGGGCGATCAAAGGGTTAAATGTGCCTATGTGTACTGGTGTTAGTGTAGTGATTGTGCAACTCACGTTTTTTGATGTCCTCTCTCCTCTCTGCAACGGAAAAGAAAGCAGAGAGGGGAGATGACATCACTTCCCCTACCTGTGTTTACATTTCACAGGTAGGGGAAGAAATCTCATTCGCTGGACGATCAACATGAATAGACCAAAATCCATTGGTCTATTCATGTTGACTGAAGGGTCTGGCAACGAATGAGACCACCGAGACCGCACCCTCTTGATGTGCACGCGATCGCCGCCTATTTACGGCGATTCGCGCAGGGCTCCCCGACTGCCGCCGTGAATACACGGCGCGCGGTGGGGAACCTGTTAAGTACCGGAGTTTGTCGCTATTCCGCAAGTGTGCACAATTTTCAACTGTAACATGTATGGTATCTTTTTACTCAGCGTAACCTCCTCTTTCACATTATACAAAAAAATTGGGCTAACTTTACTGTTGTCTTATTTTTTAACTCAAAAAATCAAATTTTTTCCAAAAATATTATGCTTCAAAGACCGATGCGCAAATACTGTGTGACAAATAGTATTGCAACAATCGCCATTTTATTCTCTAGGGTGTTTGAAATAAAATATATAATGTTTGAGGGTCCTAAGTAATTTTCTAGCAAAAAAAAAAATGATTTTAACTTGTAAACAACAAGTGTAAAAAAGGGCTCCAGGCCTTAAGTGGTTAAACGAATTTACAACACCAGGTACCGTTCCTGCGCCCAACAAGAGTAACTGCAAGGTGTTACAGTGTTCTGGCACTGCCAACACCCAAGGCCCAATTTTTCAGCACCTGTTTGACTGGGGAATGTCATCGCAATTTTTAAAATCATTTACAATGGCGGGGCCCGCACCAAAAATTAAAAAAAAAAAAAAAATTGCATAGAATTCCCCTCCAAAGTCCATGACAGACCTTTCAGGTCTGGTATGAATTTTAAGGGGAACCCTACCTAAAATAAAAATAAAAATTGTGTCGGTGTCCCCTCAGAGTCCATACCACGCCCTTTAGGTCTGGTATGGATTTTAAGGGGAACCCCGTGTCAAATGTAAAAAAAAATTGCATAGGGGTCCCCCCAAAGACCGTACCAGGCCCTTCAGGTCTGGTATGGATTGTAAGGGGAACCCTGCGCCAAAAAGTTTTAAGAAAAATTGCATAGGGGTCCCCTCCAAAGTCTGTACCAGGCGCTTCAGGTCTGGTATGGATTTTAAGGGGAACCCCGTGCCAAATTTCAAAGAAAAATAGTGTGGGGTCCCCCCCAGTATTCAAACCAGACCCTTATTCAAGCACGCAGCCCTGGCATGGCAGGAGGGGGTGGGGAAAAGAGCGCCCCCCCTCCGAATCATACCAGGCCACATGCCCTCAACATGGGGAGGATGCTTTGAGGTCACCCTCAAAGCACCTTGTCCCCATGTTGATGGGGAGAAGGGCCTCATCCCCACAACCCTGGCCGGTGGTTGGGGGGTCTGTGGGCTGGGGGCTTATCAGAATCTGGAAGCCCCCTTTAATAAGGGGGCCCCCCAAATCCCGACCCCCCCCCCCCATGTGAATAGATAAGAGGCAGTTTTTGACAAGTCCTTTATTGTGTAAAATAGCTCTTTTCTTCTTTCTTCCTCCATCTTCTCCTGGCCTGGTCCTTCTTCTGGTCTTCTGTTTCTTCTTTTATTCTTTTAACTTCCTCTCTTCATCTTCAATCTTCATCTTCTTCTTCCTTCTTCTTTCACTGCCGCCGCTCTCCCCGCTGCTGCAGCCCAGCCCCTGCGCATCTCTGTCACAAAGACAGTTCTTTTATAAGAAGGGGCGGGGCCACTCAGTGACATAACTGAGTGAACCCGTCCCTTTCTGACATCATGTGCTGTCAGAGGGGGTGGGTCAACCATTTATGTCACCGAGTGGCCCTGCCCCTTCTTATAAAAGAACTGTCATTGTGAAGACCGCCCATTCTGGGAGACGTGCAGGGGCCGGGTTGCAGCAGCAGGGAGAGCAGCGGTGAAAGAAGAAGATGAAGATGAAGATTCAAGATGAAGAGAGGAAGCAAGAAGACTAAAAGAAGAAGCAGAAGACCAGAAGAAGGACCGGGCCAGGAGAAGATGGAGGAAGAAAGAAGAAAAGGGCTATTTACACAATAAACGATTTGTCAAAAACTGCCTCTTGTTTTTTGTAACACTACACACCTTTTTTGGTGAATGGGTAGGGGTATAATGTACCCCATACCTATTCACATGGGGGGGGCGGGATCTGGGGGTCCCCTTATTAAAGGGGGCTTCCAGATTCCAATAAGCCTCCCCACCTGCAGACCCCCATAAGCACCGGACAGGCTTGTGGGGAAGAGGCTCTTGTCCCCATCAACATGGAGACAAGGTGCTTTGAGGTAGGGGGGCAGAGTCCCTCTCCTCCAAAGCACCCATACTCCCCATGTTGCGGGCATGTATCCTGGTACAGTTCAGGAGGGGGGGTACTCGCCCGTCCCCCCCATCCTAAACGGCCAGGGCTGCATGCTCGGATAAGGGTCTGGTTTGGATTTTAGGGGGAACCCCACGTCAATTTTTTTTTAAATTTGGCTTGGGGTGCCCCTTAATAACCAAACCAGACCTGAAGAGCCTGGTTTGGACTGGGGGGTGGACCCCATGCAATTTTTTCTTGCAATTTTTTGTACATTGCCAGGAACCAGCAATACATTACAGTCGCAATTTATTTTAAATGGCAATTTTTCCTAGGGAAATGTCATTTTGCTCTGGCTATGTACTACACCTCACAGACATGCACCCTTTTACACACAGACTAATGACACCTCCAGGCACAATATTAGGAATAAATAAAGGAATTTTTCTTTTTTTTTTTAAAGCATTATTAAAATCACTGCTCCTGAAAAAACTATCAATTTAAAAACATTTTTTTTTCATTGATATATGTCCCCTAGGGCAGGACCCGATCCCCATACACTTTTTAGGGCAATAACATTGCATATAAGCCTTTAAAATGAGCCCTTTTGATTTTTCATGTTCGGGTCCCATAGACTTTAATGGTGTTTGAATGTTCGCCCAAACTTTTTGTCTGTTTGCATGTTCTGGTGCGAACCAAACTGGGGGGGGGGGGGGTGTTCCCCTCATCCCTAATCATAACATGATTTCATTTAATGTTAGCTGAAAAACAACAAGCACAAAATAATCTAGAGTGGATGATTGGGTACAAAGAGAAGACAAATGTATTAAATACATTCTTTAGCTCTGTGTATACAAAGGAGCACCGGGGAGCTCATGTCCATAATAGGGATGGTATTGACACAGCCCCAAATGGACTGGAATAATACCACTGGATTGGTATAAGGCAAATATGGAGCCTATATTTAGAAAGGGTCAAAGTCTTTGCCAAGTAACTATAGACCTGTTAGTTTAACTTCTATAGTTGGTAAGATACTGGAGAGTTTAATAAAAAGACCAATACATGAGTTCTTGTTAGAAAAAAAATATTTTAAGCAACAGAGAGGATGGAATCATGAAAGGCAGAAGTTGTCAAACAAATCTGATTTCTTTTTATGAGGAGGTAGTAAAACCTAAGAGAAGTAAAACCTTAGACAAAGGCTGTATATGTAGAGCATTTCGCAATACGAGCTATTTTAAAAAAAAATCCTGACTTGCTTTGCAAGCGATTTCCCAAGACGAGCAGGTTTTAAGCCTCTGGTGTATGCAATACCGTATGTGGCCAGAAGTCTGGGGGCACTAGTGACGCTCAGACACTCAGAGACACTCGGAGGCACTCCTAGTGTGTCGGAGCACCCGGAAGTGACAACAGTTCCCGAGCGTTTTCGAGCTTCTCCGAGTGTCTCCGAGCGTCACCAGCGCCCCTGCACCTCTGGCCACATACAGTACTGCATACACCAATGCCCCCGCACCTCTTGCCACATACAGTACTGCATACAGCAGCAGTGGCTATGGAACGAATCATCTGAGTTTCCATTGTTTCCTATGGGGAAACTCACTTTGATATGAGTGCTTTGGATTGCAAGCATGCTTCTGGAACAACTTATGTTTGTAATCTAAGGTATTACTGTACTTGGATTTTTCAAAAGCATTTGACACAGTTCCCCACACATGGCTAATGTGTAAGGTAAAGTCTACAGGCTTGGAAAGCTATGAGGAAAGATTAGAGGAACTAAATGTATTCTCCCTTGAGAAGAGGAGATTAAGGGGAGATATGATCAACGTGTATAAATACAAGTGATTCAAGTGAACTTGGTGTTGAGCTATTCACTTTAAAGTCATCACAAAGGACAAGGGGGCCCTCTTTACTTCTGGAGTAAAACAGAATTAATCTTCAAATACGGAAAGGTTTCTTCAAAGTAAGAGCTGTGAAAATGTGGAATAGACTCATGCAAGAGCTGATTCTGTCCAGCTCAGTAGATTGCTTTAAAAAGGCCTGGATTCTTTTCTAAATGTACATAATATAACTGGACATTAACATTTATAGGTAAAGTTGATCCAGGGAATATCCAATTGCATCTTGGATCATGCTTTGCTTGGGTTTTTTTGCCTTCATCTGGATCCACTGTAGGTATAGGATTGTGTAATCTCCCCCCCCCCCCCTTTTATTGGTTGAACTAAATGGACTTGTGTTTTTTTTTTCAACCAGACTAACTATGCAACTACACTATATTGTCAAAAGTATTGGGACACCTTCCTTTACACGCACATGAACTTTAATGGCATCCCAGTCTTAGTCCATATGGTTCAAGGGGAATCAGTAGAGTACAAAAAACAGAGTATTTTGGGAAGGAACTACCTGCCCAGGATATTTCAAAGGAGGATAAATGTCAGAGCTCGATATGGATTTCCTCAATAAGGGGATTATAGTTGGCCTCCAATAGAAATGCTGTAGAGGATGTCAAGACTATACATAGATAAGAGGTGCTGTGGTCGCGTCAGGAATATGGTAGTTGATTTGTTAAATGTTGTTGAATAGATGTGTGTACCCCTAGTTCCAAAATTTAAGATTTTGTAAAGTTGACCTTATAATAGGAAATGGTGCTAAAATGGGTTAGAACTTGATCGGCAGCAGGTAGTGCTAGAAGCAGGTTGGCTCAAAAAAGGATCATGTCATCTGCAAATAAGTTAATGACGTGGGGTGTAGTGCACATTCGGAACCCAGAAATAAGAGGGTTTGTACGAATGACCACTGCCATTGGCTCTATCATTAAATTAAACATCAATGTGGATAGGGAACAACCGTGACATGTACCATTTGAGATCCCAAATGTCTTGGACAACAAGCCTGAGGTACATATTTGGGCAGGTGGTTCAGAATAAAAAGATGGCGGATAGGATAGATTCCACAAACACAACTTTCTCTAGCACCATTTGCATGTACTGCCAGTGAATTTTATCAAACACCTTTTCTGCATGGATAGAGAGAAGCAGAGAAAGTGTTTGAGTCGTCTTCACATGGTGCAGGATATTAATAATACGTCTAGTAGTGTCTGCTGCATGTCTGTTTTTTGTGAAACCCATTTGGTCTGGCTTCACTAAAGTAGGAATAATCTCCATCAAGCAGTTCACCAACAATGGGGCATAGATTTTCACATCCAAGTTTAACAAGGATATTGGTCAGAAGTTTGCTGGCATGGTAGGTTCTTTACCCGGTTTGGGAAGCGTAACAACATAAGCTCTTAGCATCTCATTAGGAAACAATCCATCAGACACTGCGTCTTGGAACATAGGCATTAGATAAGGTGAAATAATTTCTTTAAAGAGTGTATAGTATTCATTGGAAAGCCTGCCTGGTCCAGGTGATTTACAAGACGGAAGAGAATCTATAACCTTTTTAATTTCAAGTACCATAAATGGACAGTTAAGCAACCCTAATTGTTCAATTGATACAGTTGGGAGGTGTAGTTGTGACAAAAAGGACTGAATGAAAGCTTCTGAGGGTTGAGGTGTAGAGGCACCCTCTTTCAGATTGTATAGGGAACTATAATAATCCACAAAAGGGTCCGCTATGGCTTGAGGATTTAAAAGTATCTTTAATCAAGAGGGTGGAATAGGTATGGAATTAGAGCTTTAGCTCTTTGTGCTTTAATCCTATTTGCTAAAAAATTACCTGCCTTGTTGTGGTGGCTGTTAAAGTTCAATCCAAGAGACTTAATATGTCTATTGTAGCGATCACCCAACAGCTCCCTTAGTTCAGTGTGTAGAGTAAATAAAGAGGTGGCTGTAGCATCAGAAGGGGACACCTTGTTCTGGAGGTCAAGTTTATGAATTTCAGAAGGCAGTTTAGTAAGACGTGAATTTGTATTGTTTTTAACCTTAGAGCACACTTGTATTAGGATGCCTCTTATTGTGGGCATTCCACAGCATGGAAGATTTTATGACTGGTAAGGTCATTGTCCCAAAATTTTTTGGAGATGCTAAAGAATAGTGGGTTGGTTGGTAGAGGATTGCAAAATAGAATTATTGCAGCGCCATACAGAAATGGGAGAGCAGGGGTCCTTCTCCTCTAAGCTGATGGAGATAATAGCATGACCTGACCATGTAATGTCATGTATTGTGGCGGATGACACTTACTGTAGCACCCACTTGTCCACAATAAATAGGACAATACAAGAATAGCTGTTGTGCCTGGCGGAATGAAATGTAAAATCCTTCTCATTGGTGTGTTGGCAGCGCCAAACCTCATATAACTCCTCCCTGTGTAAAACGTCACTCAGGGAAGGGCCTCGATATCTTGCCAGGAGGTGGAATCTAGAGCGGGGTGTGATATAACAAAAAGCATCAAATCATTATTTATTTGGAAACAACAAAATGTAATGGAGATAAAAGCGCTCATCTACATGACTGCATGTCATCTAGTCATGGTTACATTTTTAGATGAGCGCTTTTTCCTCCAATACATTGTGAGTTGCCATTTTGTTGTTTCCAAATAAATAACGCTTTGATGCTACACTTAGGACAGCACTGCAATCTAACAAAGTGTCTGTGCTATAAACTACTTAGAAACTGAATATTATAAAGTCCATCCATTAATCATCCATGAAAGTGAATCTACTACCACCTCTTGGCCTCCACTTCAGTGCACCTTCACCCACCAAGTGAACACACAAGCTGCTTAGCAGAGCCAGAGGCCTCGTATTTAGACCATACACACTTGTACGTATCCCACCAGCAACGAACACACAGGCCGGACAATACTTCTACAATTAGTGCTTCTTAATCCAGCAGCCGAATGGTTACATACATCGGCTAATCACCGTTTAGTAAGTCATGACAGCCAGGATCAGAGTTGGAATATAAGAGATAGAACAGACAGAGCAGTTTACTAAATGTATGCTACTTTAGATGCAATGTTGTAAAAAAGGTTCCCGATGGCAAAAAACATGAATGAACACCAGAATAATGAAAGCTGCACAAACAGGAACCCTGCACAGCAAAGTACCTGTGACTCAATCAGGATAACATATGCTTGCATAGCATAGTCTACATAAGAGTCTATTACAACAAAGAGTCAATATGAGAATCACTACTTCAGTAAAATAGCTCAGAACATAGTTATTTGCATTTATCCTATTAAACAGTGTTTCTCATAGTAAAGTTCAGGGTTCTCTGGTAACACAGGTGAAAAGCTGGAGATGTCCAAGACCCAGGAATAAAGTGCCACCCCACTAGATCTGGAGTACTCTGGTAGCAGTCTGGGAAGGGCTCTCAGTAGTTTCTGGAGAAGCTCTGTGCTATTAGACTCCTGCATTTCTGTCTGCATGCTGGTTTTGACAGTGGAGGGCCTTTCAACTGGCTGCAGATCTTCTGCCTCATTAGGGAGCAAAGCTGAGGTACTTATACTTCCTGTGCCCATCCAGGAATCCAGCGGGTTGAGGAGTTTAAGATATTTCTGCCTGCATCTGAGAATAACGAGTAAATAGTTACACTGTGACACTACCTTTACAAGCAAGGTAATCCACCACAAGGTTATTTATTTGCTGTTGCTGATAAAAGAGATCTGGGTAGAAGGAGTCCTTTATATAGGATAAAGGGAAAGTGGAACAAAGAAAATGCAGGATATCTATATGCATAGAACATAAGAATTAAGTAAGCAAACACGTGTATTGTTATTCTGGTAGTTAATAGTAGGCAAATTGTTGAATGAAATGTAGTACAAATTTGTCTTACATGTCTTATGTTATTTTTTACAGGTGTTGGCTACACTGTGATATTAATAGCACTCTATGTGGGCTTCTACTACAATGTCATCATTGCATGGTCATTATACTATCTGGCATCTTCCTTTACCTCTGAGCTTCCTTGGACCACATGTGGGAATGCGTGGAACACTCCAAATTGCACTGACCCAACACTTCTCAATGCTTCTCTTTTTGGAAATGGAACAAAATACTCAAAGTACAAATTAACTCCAGCTACACAGTTTTATGAGTAAGTTATCTTTAAAGAGACACGTTTATACTGCTTGTCCTTTTTTGCCATTTAGTACCGCTTTCAAGATAATAAAACCTTACTACATATCAGGTCACCATCCCAAAGCTGGTATGAACAGATGGCTGTCTGACTTACCATGGAAAGATACACAGACATATGCATAAAGTGTTGAGGTTTTAAGTCTCACAGAGTACAATATGCTATGGAAAGCCTCGTGCTTTGCTTAGTAATACAGTAAATTAAAGCAGAACTCAGGGGAAAAACTTTATTACATGTTCTTTTTGCTAATTTCCTACCTTCACTGAATATGCCATTCATCTTCTTCTTAGCTCAGTAGTTTCCTTTCAATAGCCAGATAACTTTCACATAAAACCGTTACTTGATAGGGATTTCCTGGTTGTAAGACCGGTGGCTGCTATTCCTCCTGTACCCTCAGTCACCAGTCTTGGCACTTCCCAGTTGTAATCCTATCTACAGGAAGCAGGGATGTATCTCTGTCCCTGCTAGCTGTAGTGGGAGGATGGGACTCTGATAATTCTGGTCTGTACCACCCACGGAGGCGGCACAGACCTTGTCCTAGAAATGACAGCCCCCCTCCCCCTGGGCTGCTCAAAAAGGCTGCATCTGTTTGTAACTTGCTGCATGTGAAACAGTTTCACATGCAGCAGATAGCGATTGTAAGAGCAGCTCAGTGTATGTGAAACTGTTAGGTAATATAACGGCTTGCAATGAAAAGATTGGTTGTCAAAGGGAAGCAGTGATGTTGGGGGTGGGACCCAGCAGCTATCAAACTAATTCAAATAGGATCTTGCAGCCCCCATCTCCAAAGCACTGTGAAAGCCTTAAAGTGGAGTTCCATCTAAAAGTGGAAGCTCCGCTTATCTGTCTCCTTCCTCTCTCTGGTTCGACATTTTGCACCTTTCGGAGGTGGGAACAGGTACCTCCTTCCCCACCGCCGGGTCATTTAGAAAGTGCAGCACGCTTCGCCCATGCATAGTAGGGAACCGGCTGTGAAGCCTAAAGGCTTCACTGCTGGGTTCCCTTACTACTCATGGCGATGGAGTGCCAACATCACTGGATTTCAGGACAGGTAAGTGTCCTAATATTAAAAGTCAACAGCTACAGTATGTATGTATGTATGTATGTTCTGCACTTTAATAACTGTCTTTAATAACTGTCTATGTTTTCATTTACTATATAAAATATCTTAGGTATAGTTAAACAACAGACATGTATACAGGCTTTATATTTTGTTTCCAAGCTTGTATTGTACACCACTCAAATGGATAAGCAATGCAAGCCACAACTGGTGACAGGCTTCATTGAAGCACTATACAGTAACTCTATAAAGAATAGTCTCAGCAAACATAGACTTCAGGATGCAGAATACCATTTAAAGTGTAACACATCCTATGACTAGGGATGGGCTGGTTGTTCGAGTCGAACGTAAGTTTGACTCGAACAATGCCCGGTCGCCTGTTCGGCAAGCGTTATGGGGCATTCGTGGGAACTTCAAGCACCCCATAATGCATTCCAATGGCGGGGAAAATGCTGATTGGCCAAGGCTTGCACATGACCTGCATGCTTTGGCCAATCACAGAGCGCTCTGCTGTGAGAGATATGATTGGCTAAAGGCAGGGTGCCTTTAGCCAATCAGTGCTCAGCAGCCTCAATCCACACCCCGCACTATATAAAGCCACTTGTACAGCGGCTCTATGTAGTGTGTTAAACGGCGGATAGAGAGTGAGCTTAGCTAGCAGCTTGCAGGCAGTTCAGTGTAGCTAGTGTAGTGATGGATTACTGTGAAAAAAATAATAGATAGAGAGATAGTGCAATCGATATACAGTTAGTGCAGGCAGTTTAGTGTAGAGTGAAATATGTACTAGATATATAGATAGGGCAATCTGTATACGGTCAGTTAGTGTAGAGTGAAATCTATACTAGATATATAGATAGGGTGATCTGTATATAGTCAGCAAAGTCAGTTAGTGCAGGCAGTGCAAGAATATATATATAAGATTGATAACTTTGTGCAGTGAATACATAAATATTAGTAATGGATGGGTTACATATACGAAACCTTATAAAGTGCATAGATATAAAATGCATAGATAAAACTGATGCCTTTGTGCGATAAACATAAAACAAATGCATATTCAGTACATAAACGTGTATAAAGTAGAAAAAGTCTATTTTGAGAATTCAATGTGATGGCATTAAAATTCATATAGTGGTGATGTAACCCTTGTGCAAAAGACAAATTTTCTAGGAGTCCAATACGTAAGGGGATATGTGGTGAAATCCCGAATACTGGTGTCAATCAAGGTGTTCAATCCAAAACCGGAGATAACAGATAGCAGAATGAAAACTCCAACCCCTTCAGAGTGGAGGCTTACCGGAAGGGAGAACTATTAATGCCTTTAGAATGATGTAATATGGCCTCTATGGTGTCCCGGTCAGTGGTCGCGTCACACACTCCAGATAGGGGAACCTTGGTCTCCGCTCCTGAGGGACGATTTCCCACGTTCCAGGTAAGGGGTCCAGGTCCAGCGGTCCAGGAGGTGCCCAGAGTAGTTCTTCAAATGGGGTAACCGCAGGGTGAACACCTCAGCCGTACGACCGTGTTAGAAAGAAAAAAGCAAGGCACTCGCCATCGTGTAAAACCTCAGTGGTGAGGGGACTGATTTATTTCAAATGAATATTTAAAACAAAAAACGAAGCAATTTCCTTAAAAGTTCACAAGCTTGTAAAAATGAATAGTAATGCGGCAATGGATAGGTCAGAAGTTTTTGTTTTAAATATTCATTTGAAATAATATAGTCCCCTCACCACTGAGGTTTTACACGAAAAAAAAAAAAAAAGGGCGCTTCTGACCTATCGATTGCCGCATTACTATTGGTTTTTTGTTTTAAATATTCATTTGAAATAAATCAGTCCCCTCACCACTGAGGTTTTACACGATGGCGAGTGCCTTGCTTTTTTCTTTCTAACACGGTCGTACGGCTGAGGTGTTCACCCTGCGGTTACCCCATTTCAAGAACTCCTCTGGGCACCTCCTGGACCGCTGGACCTGGACCCCTTACCTGGAACGTGGGAAATCGTCCCTCAGGAGCGGAGACCAGGGTTCCCCTATCTGGAGTGTGTGATGCGACCACTGACCGGGACACCATAGAAGCCATATTACATCATTCTAAAGGCATTAATAGTTCTCCCTTCCGGTAAGCCTCCACTCTGAAGGGGTTGGAGTTTTCATTCTGCTATCTGTTCTCTCCGGTTTTGGATTGAACACCTTGATTGACACCAGTATTCGGGATTTCACCACATATCCCCTTACGCATTGGACTCCTAGAAAATTTGTTTTTGCACAAGGGTTACATCACCACTATATGAATTTTAATGTCGTCACATTGAATTCTCAAAATAGACTTTTTCTACTTTATACACGTTTATGTACTGAATATACATTTGTTTTATGTTTATCGCACAAAGGCATCAGTTTTATCTATGCATTTTATATCTATGCACTTTATAAAGTTTAGTATATGTAACCCATCCGTTACTAATATTTATGTATTCACTGTACAAAGTTATCAATCTTATATGTATGCACTTTATATCGTTTTATACATGCATTTTATTCAATATTGATATTTATCAATTATTAAGAGTTTAGCGCCACCCACACACATACAAAAACTTTACACAATTAATTTGGTCGTTAAAGGTGGCAGCTTACTCCCTCAGCTGATCTCCTAGCCTAGCGTGGTAATTCCCTCCTATAAACCAATACAAGAATATATATATATATACCTTCCTAGTGTATATATATATATGACGTGGGGTTCCACCAAAATCCAAACCAGGCCCTTGGGGTCTGGAATGGATTTTAAAGGGGAACCCCGCTCCGAAATGTAAAAAAAAAATTGTATAGGGTTCCCCCACAAAGTCCGTAACAGACGCTTCAGGTCTGGTATGTATTTTAAGGGGAACCCCGTCCAAGATAAAAAAAAAGCTGTGTAGCCCCCCCCCTCCCCAAAGTCTGTACCAGGCCCTTTGGGTCTGGTATGGATTTTAAGGGGAACCCTGTGCCAATGTTTTTTTAATGACATGGGGGTCCCCCCAAAGTCCATACCAGACCCTTCAGGTCAGCAAGGGTTGTGGGGATGAGGCCCTTCTCCCCATCAACATGGGGACAAGGTGCTTTGGGGGTGACCTCAAAGCATCCTCCCCATGTTGAGGGCAAGTGGCCTGGTATATTTCGGAGGAGGGAGGCGCTCGCTCATCCCCACCCCCTCCTACCATGCCAGGGCTTGGGTGCTCGGATAAGGGTCTGGTTTGGATTTTGGGGGGGACCCCATGCCATTTTTTTTAATTTGACACGGGGTTCCCCATAAAATGCATACCAGGCCTGAAGGCCTGGTATGGACTTTGTGGCGGACCCCCATGTCACTTTTTTTTAAATACCAGACCTGAAGGGCAACACAATGCTTTTTCAATGATTTCATGTACAGTATATTTCCCGGGAACCGGCAATACATTACAGCCGCGATAATAAATTACAATTTTTCCTTTGGAAATGTAATTTTGCTCTGGCTATGTTCTAAACATCACAGAGGTGCACCCTTTTACAGGCAGGCTAAGGGGACCCCCCATGCACGATATTTAAAGGAATATTTCATTTTTATTGTTTCAATTTAAGCATTATTAAAATCACTGCTCCTGAAAAAAACGGTTGGTTTAAAAACTTGTGCATTGATACATGTCCCCTAGGGCAGGACCCGGGTCCCCATACACTTTTTATGGCAATAACTTGCATATAAGCCCTTAAAATGAGCACTTTTGATTTTTCATGTTTGAGTCCCATTGATTTTAATGGCGTTTGCGTGTTCGCACTAATGTTTTGCCTAACTATCACTGGAATGAAACAGTAAAAGGCAAGACCTTGTAAAAATTTAGGGTTGGCAGAAATTGCCAAGACCTTGCTGTGAGAGTCCCCATGAATAAGAAGCTTGTAGGTAATTAAGTCAAGTACACTCCTCCTCTAAGTAAGATATCTGTTTTGCTTGGACCAATCCTTTAAATCTTGTCAATTGTTAATGTTTATAAAGTCTTTTTAATGTTTTTTTGCTTTCTTTAAATAATCTTTAAAATGTGAAAAACATTATGTGTGTATGTTGTTCACTACTTCCAGCTGTTATCTAGTTAATAAGAAAAGGCTGTTTTTCTGGAAATCTCCTTATGTTATGTTATGTTTTACCATAGACGTGAAGTGCTGCATCTGCATGAAAGTGCTGGAATTCATGACCTTGGCCTCCCACGATGGCAGTTAACTTTGTGTCTTTTTGCTGTACTTATAGTCCTATTTTTCAGCTTATGGAAAGGAGTAAAGACATCAGGAAAAGTGAGTATATTTTTAAAGTAACTTACAATGCATAATTGCAAAATCAAATTTCTTAAATTCTCAGAACTAGAAAAAAGCCACTGAAATTTGGTAAAAGTTGCCTCTTATTTGTTAAAAGTAAAGCTGGTGATTTCCGTTTTTTGGTATTGTATTAAATATACAGATTTGGGGACTGATGACTACAGAGACTTTTCAGTGTCTCAGCGCAATTAATCTTGTTTTCTCTTACGTTTTTTTTGTGATAAAATAGTACCCACTAGAGTAGACTATTGTTTCCAGTGAATAAGGCTCCATTTACACTTGTGGACCTTAAAGTTGCATGGCAAGTCACACCCCAGGTTTCCCTATGATAACCGATCATATCTGTGTGCTTAATGTCGCTGTGACTTCAAAGTAGTTCCTGCACTACTTTGGTCTGACTTTCATGGGACTTATGGTCCATAGACCTAAATGTAAAAAGTTGTATAAAAGTCGCACTTGTATGAAATAGATGTGATTTTGGCGCAACTTGTGTGTAATTTGTGAAAAGAATGCTGGCAGTTAAAAAAAAAAATAAAACTGTGTGGCACCCCAATGTATACCAGGCCCTTCTGGTCAGGTATAGATTTTAAGGGAAACCCCATGCCAACATGTTTTTAAAAAAAACAGCGTGGGATCTCCCCAAAATCCATACCAAACCCTTATCCGAGCATGCAGCTTGGCAGGTCAGGGAAGGGGGGGCAACGAGCGCCCCCCCTTCTGAACAATATCAGGCCACATGTCCTCCACTTTGGGGGGGTGCTTTGGCCCCCCAAAGCACCTTGTCCCCATGTTGATGGATACAAGGGCCTCTTCCCCACAATCCTGGCTGGTGGTTGTGGGGGTCTGTGGGCAGGGGGTTTATTGGAATCTGGAAGCCCCCTTTAACAAGGGGGCCCCCAGATCCCAACCCCCTATGTGAATGAATGTGGGGTACATTGTGACATCACTGACCCAGCATGCCCTCAGTCGTTGACTTGTGTTGTGTTTTTACTTACTTTTTACACTTTTTTGTTAAAGGAGTAGGGGTACCTGGTACCCCATACTCATTCACATAGAAGGGGCAGGATCTGGGGGCCCCCTTGCTAAACCCCATAACCACTGGCCAGGGTTGTGTAGGGAAGAGTCCCTTGTCCCCATCAACATGGGGACAAGGTGCTTTGGTGGGTGCAGAGCCCCTTTGCCCCAAAGCACCCCTCCATGTTGAGGGCATGTGACCTGGTATGGTTTAGAAGGGGGTACTCTCGCTCTTTCCTGGCCTACTGGTCTGCATTCTTGTATAAGGGCCTGGTATAGATTCTGGGGGGATCCCAAGGTTTTTTTTTTTTTTTTTAAATGTTGATGTGGGGTTCCCCCTCAACTCCATACCACACCAGAAGGGCCTGGTATGCATTGGGAAGGGGGGGACCTATGCCATATTTTTCATTGCTGCCATTTTTTTTTACATTCAGCTGTCAGTGGAGAAACCCCCTGACAGCTGATTTGCCATTTAAGGACACGGCGGCCGGCTTCCTGGCCCACTCCTTAACAACCACCTATTCTTCACACAGAATAGTTTAAAGGTAACACAGTAGCCTTACCTCGCAGGGGGGTTCCAACACCGTTGTATACTTCAGCCTCCTGCTACTGGCATAAATAATATTCAGCCATCCTGGCTTATAAAGGATATCTAGCCAACCTGGCTGATAAATGAAAGATAGCCCACCTGGCTAGTAACTAAAGTCAGCCCTCCTGGCTGAATAGCGATCAGCCACTGCGTGATTGTGGGTCACCTCTGCCTTCTTGCAGACGTGGTAGACCTGACTGCCTCCTGCACCCTTAGACCCCTGAAGACCTCCTGTCTCCCTCTCTGGAGCCATCTCCCAGTGTGTGACACAGAATCCTGGTCCTGACTTCTCTTATCAGGCCCCCACCCACTTGGATAATCAGTGTCTTGGTAGGTCACAAAATCCGGACCCAGGACTGGGGATTTCATCCCACCCGTATCGCTACGAAATCCCCGGGCTTCAGGTCCCGAAGCAAACTTTCTAAAGAAATGAGGAAACGGAAAAGCCAGTTTCCTCCCAAATGTACAAATCCCCTGGAGCCCCTCAACCTGTCAGGTTAAGAATCCTGTGTCCCCCTGCTGGTGGGGTACCACACTACCACATACCCCCCCCCCCCTCTGTTCCGAACTCATAGGGGGCGGGACACACCGAGCCACACTCTTGAATGGGGCACCTCTGTGCCAGCTGACAGCTACATGGGCCCACTCTTTCTTGTGGTTGGGTTTCCACAAGCCCCTCTTCTCCTGAATTCCTAACAGGTTCCCTTTGGTTGTCCTAATAACCTTTCTGGCTCCCAGGCCTCCATGTACCCCGGACTCCACACCGTCATGCAGTATCAACACCCTATGTATGTTAATGACGACCCGAGCATTCGAACAACCAACACCACACCCCTCAGTGCTGCGAAGGTCACCAACCATTTTCCCAGGTTTTAGTAGGGCAGAGTCTGCAAAGAGCACACACCTCAGAGGGCCAGTATCACGCACAGGAGTCTCACCAGCCATTAACTCCCCTGGTGTCACCCACTCTGCAGGCAGCTGTCCTACGACCTGACCATTTCTAAACCTCCCTGGATTTCTATCCAAGACTTGCACAGGCGAGCTCTTGCCTGATCCACACATAACTTTTACCGCAGTTCCCCTCCATGTTCCTGTCTCTGGGACCTTATCAGGTTTGTCACCTAAACCCATTACAGAGCTGGTGACACCAATTTATTGAATCACATCTGTCACATCTGTCTGATCCCTGTCAGGATTTCTACTGTTTCCTGGTCCACGCTTGGCCATCTCAGGTGGTTTGTCCGCTGGTGCAGCCAACGCACCCTTCACCAACACCAATAGCTGACCAGCACCACTGTGGACCATAGCAGCAGAAATGCTTTCCATCTGGCTGTTAGGAGGTGACACTTCTGATATTTCTGACACATTTTCCATTTTTGTAGAGCCTCTTCCATATACTACTTTTACAGGAAGTAATCCAGCATTAAACCTAGAGGCAACTTTTAACACTAGCAAGAAATTCAGCAATAACCTATTTCTGTCTTGTTTCGCTTTGCTCTGTACAGTCTGCCATTCCATGCCCCACCTAGTGGTACTCCACAGTACCAGACCATCAGACTATGGAAAAGACGCACCAGTATCGCTTGGCTGTACAACCCAAAGTTCACGCATCTCCTTGAGTGCTTTGGTTACAAACCAGCCCTTTAATTCCCAACCCATATCCTTTCTGAGAACTTTCATGATCCTGGGAACGCAGAGAGGCTCACTTGCTGCGACTTGAGAAGTTGCACCATTTAATAAAAGCTCCTCCCACCCTGGGGTAACCACAGCCTGGTGCTCTATGAAAGCGCTGCCAGATGCTGTACTTATATCCAACTTCTCAGGCTCTGCAACAGTGAGTTTACCCATAACAACGTCTCTCTGACACTCCAGACCAATATTACTTTTTAAAGTCCTGGACAAAATCTCTGCTGTGTGTTCACTCTTATCAGGTCCTTCTTTCTCTTGAGGGTTAACCTCTGCAGCAGCCACCACACCTTCAGCTACAGGCTGTTCTGCAGTCCCCCCTGCTGACACAGCAGAGACAGTGTCCACCTTATTTGTGTGCATAAAAGCCTTTTATATCAAGGAGATCATATATTTATCCCAACTATCCCAATCCATTGCATGTGTGCTCCCTTCACTGATACTCCTCAGCACCGATCCATCTGCCCAAGGAGACATGTGCAAACAAACGGGCTTAGCTGCAGACTTATTATGCAAGTCTTTGTAAATCATGTCATACTTTGGTATTGTAATGTGGAAACCAGCGCCTTCCCTAATCTCAAACTAATAAATTAACAAATTAACATGTGAATAATGTGCTGAAAGTGAGGTGAATGTGAACTGTGCGGTTATGGGATATATGAAGAGGGGGCTGCTGTACTCAGGGAATGCCTGCTGGAAATCTATTAGAATATATATCAGCGCCCGTCCCTCTGAAAGTGAATCACTCTATAAAAATATATATAATATAAAGTATATCTAGAATGTATGATAAACATAACATTGCAAACAATCAATAAATATATCACATAAAATAAATACATGTGATAGCCAATGTCTTGTAAACAATACACAACTGGGAGTTGCTGTGCTCAGGTTGATGACCTGCTCTGAAGTCAAAAACAACAAGGAGAACAACAGTCCAAATAGTCCACAAGTCAATGGGCTAATCCTTAATTAAAGTGATGAGTGCTTCAAAAGTGCTGTAGATAAAGTGCAAATCCGTGCTCCAACAATCAATAAACGTGCAGTGAAGTGACACACATTGGATGGTGACCCCCTTTTGTGCCCGCACTCACCAGAAGACGTGGACCCACTGCTTTTCAGTCAGTGGGTCAACAAAAGCCAAATTCTGGTGGGGGCTCAAGATCCCGGACGTCAAAAAAGATCGCATCAGTGAAAGGATTTATCTCATTGAGATGTCCAAGGGCACTCAGAAAATAAAAATAAGGAAAACCATAGTGTGTACTGTACGGTAAATCTTTAATTGCGCAGATGTACAAATCGTACTTACACGGACGATGACGCTCAAGTAACGAGCGAAACGCGTTGACATCACTTCCGGTCCGTCACAGGCAACTTGCATTACTTCCGGTTTTCGCGGTGGTCTCTCACTGGAACGCACGCCATCGCTACTTCGGTTGTCAGGATTATTTGTATACATGCTGAAGACCTAGTTGGGTTCTGTAAGTACGATTTGTACATCTGCGCAATTAAAGATTTACCGTACAGTACACACTATGGTTTTCCTTATTTTTATTTTCTGAGTGCCCTTGGACATCGCATCAGTGAAAGGATTTATCTCATTGAGATCTTTTTTGAAGTCCGGGATCTTGAGCCCCCACCAGAATTTGGCTTTTGTTGACCCACTGACTGAAAAGCAGTGGGTCCACGTCTTCTGGTGAGTGCGGGCACAAAAGGGGGTCACCATCCAATGTGTGTCACTTCACTGCACATTTATTGATTGTTGGAGCACGGATTTGCACTTTATCTACAGCACTTTTGAAGCACTCATCACTTTAATTAAGGATTAGCCCATTGACTTGTGGACTATTTGGACTGTTGTTCTCCTTGTTGTTTTTGACTTCAGAGCAGGTCATCAACCTGAGCACAGCAACTCCCAGTTGTGTATTGTTTACAAGACATTGGCTATCACATGTATTTATTTTATTTTATGTGATATATTTATTGATTGTTTGCAATGTTATGTTTATCATACATTCTAGATATACTTTATATTATATATATTTTTATAGAGTGATTCACTTTCAGAGGGACGGGCGCTGATATATATTCTAATAGATATACTTTGGTATTACAGGCTTTAACAAAACAGATTGCAATACACCACATCCACCACCTTGTTCAGGTTGCGCTTCATAAACCTTACATCTTTGCTATTTCCACAGGTGGTATTAACTCATTATATACCTGCATATTTTCAGTATTAGCAGATTGCACTAACAAAATCCCATTAAAAGGTGCAGTTCCACTCTATCCCACCAGAGTGACCATCGCAGTTGTCCAGGGCAGCCTCCAGCTCCATTATAGGAAGTTTCCTGGAGATCTCTAGGGACAACTGTGCTGTCTGCCCATCTTTAACAGCAGCTTTTGCTTTACCATAACCTGGGGTTTTCCCAACAGCAGCAAACGTTTCATTATTTACAGCATTTTTAGCTCTTGCAGGCTGTCTTTGCCCACTACCAACTTGAGACTTGCAGACATTAAACACACCACTATTTTACTCTTGGTAAGCATGCACAGGTGCAAGTTTGACCTTAACCCCTGCCTCCCCACTGTACAGGGTACTGAACAGGGAAAAGTCACTCTCAAGAGCATATTTAGTGGCCCCACTAACTGGGGTCACTCTCACATCACCATGGACAGTCTCATAACCAGTCTTTTTCAGCATGAAATCAGCAGTTCCAGACATCATTTCATTAAAGACAGTCTTGCCCTTTGCAGTAGTAGGGGTCACCATCTTCATTGAAGTACAATGTCTCATGAAGCAGTCCTCTTTTGTACTTCCACTGGCCAACTCTCCCTGGTGGCCACTGGATGAAACTGCAGCAGCCCTTTCAAACTCCTTAGTACCCCCTGCAGGCACAACAGGTGCTTCCTCACTGTTGCTAGGGGTCACTGGAACATATATGCACAGGAATCTGGGCCTGCAAACAAATTTTTTTTCTCCACAACATTGTCTCCCGCTTACCCCACAACCAGGAACAAGCCAAACAATCATGTCCCAATTTACCACATTCCAGGCATGGGATCTGGAGACTTTCTCTGGTTGCTAAGGGAGATGGCATCCTTTCAGCTGCTCTTTGCTGGCTCTCCCAAACATCTTGACTTTTCTTCCTGGGACACTGTGTTGCTTCAGACTTGCCATAAACCTCTGTAGGCAAATTGTTTTGTCTTGCAATTCATGGGCCTAACATCACCGGCGTTGCTATGGACGACCACACTCCTGGCACTCTGAGCAGGCTTCCCAAACACAAATGCAGACATTTGCTTTGCAAGGTACCTTTGCACTGAATCCTGGACAATGGGCACTTGGAGACAGCATGCACCGCAAACATCGCTCTTGGCCCCATGACTTGTCAGGGCTTTGCACCTTGATAGCTCGTCTCCTTGCAACAGAATTGCTAGGGGCAACAGCATGCACTTCCCCTTTAAGTGAAGCAAAGAACAGTCTGCAATATTCACCGGAAGGCTCACACCCTTGCTTCATCCTCAGTCAGTCCTCCACACTTTTGTGCTGTCCAGCCAAAACAAAATGGAACACTGTTTTCTAAGGCTTGTTCCTTTTCACTTGCAGGTTCTCCTCGCCCGCACACAGATTGTGCAGTCTCATGCACCAAAACACAGTTCACTTTTAACTGCTGAACTCCCCCTTTCAGGGATCTGGATGGTGTCCAAAAGCATTCCTCCAAAATACTGTTTGCCTGGCTGCACTTTCTCTCAAAGCCAACATGACACAAACTCACTGTGGAGCAGGGACCTGGATTTTACCGTCTTGTGCCCTATGCAATACCTCGACCATGTGTGGCATGGGGGGGTTTAGCTCTTATGTTAGATGTGTTTTAATGAGTTTACACCAGCCAGGATCTCTGTTTGAGGGCATGGTAGCCCATGTTTATTAAAAGAAAGTTCAAAGGGGGGGCGTGGCCTGACATGCAACGGACGTCTTCTTGAGGAGCTCCAGGGACCTCCTGAAAAAATCCACTTCAATCCGCCTGAATCGTAAATTGGTGAGAGATTTCAACCCCCTCCACCTACTCCATGTGCCTCCAGCACCAGCCCGGACCGTGAATTGAGTGGCAGGGATTCCCCTTGTGGCTGAGGCCTGGGCCGCTACACCCAACACCGTCTGCAGAGGCCTGGAATATTGGGCTCCCCGTTCACAAGGCCATCCACACAGGGGGTACCTCTGACTACCCCACCTAGGAAGCCAGGCACCTACAAAGACCCTCCCGGTCCAAACACAGCCCGAGCGGTGGCTCACACCAATCATGCGGGTCCGGGGTCTCAACGCAGCCTATAGAGGCCTATTGCGGCTGCCATCTTGGCACACCCAGTACCTCTCCCACACTTAGCCTGAAGACTGCCCGCCAAGCCATATGAGGAACCTACGGCCTCAGGCTACTTCCCTAAAGGAAGTAGGGGGACCATATTTAGACACTTCACCCAAATCGGTCACCCCAGGGCCTAAATTTGGCGGCCATATTGGTACACCCAACTGGCCTCTAGAGACTCTGTTCTATAAAACTCCCTGGAAACCACTCCACGCAACCTTCAGAGCACCTAAAAGACCAATGGACAACGAACACCACTGCTAAACACCGTTCGGAGATTATTTAACCTTAATGCCTAACCATAAAGCCACTAAACACCCCCACAAGACACCAGAGTAATAAAAAAAATAAAAAAAATAAATAAATAAAAACAACACACAATGGCCGCAACTTCCCGTAAAAGAAAAGAATACCGTCCACCCAAAAAACGAACTGAATTTTTCTCTCTACCTCAAAAGGACAGACCCCATAATGAATCCCATGGTCTCACACAGGAAAATGGATCATACACAGATCTTCCAGATGCAGAAGACATAGATACTTCCAATCTACATGACACTTCATAGTGCCATACCCCATCACCAGCATCTTCAACCAGCAGCAGCCCAGCAAAATCAAGACTACGACTGGACTTTGATTCACAAGGTAATGGGGAGTCAGTGGGCAGGGAAATCCCCTTATACAATCAGCCCACCCTTCCCCTATAGCAGATTTCCCAACTTCTGGCCAGCCGGTACTTGACACCACCATGAAAGACATGCTCATCTCACTGCAATCATCAATGCATAATGACATCCTGGCTCTATTCAATAAGTTTGCAATAGAGAAGCATTCCATTGGCAGGAGAGTTCACCACGCAGAAAATCAAATAGGCGCAATGACTGAAACAGTCAACGACCTAGTTGATGCACTTGAAACCACACGCGATGAACAACAATGGATAAAAGCAAAATGGCGGACCTCAAAGATGGGTTCCGCAGAAATAATGTCAAATTGAGAGGCATTCCGGAGAAAATTCTCCCCAACGACCTCAATGGGTACATGAGAAAGCTAATAACCACAATCCTCCCCGATGTCTCAGCCATGGAAACTATCATAGATCTAATCCATTGCTTACCTAAACCTCCCCACCTGCCTGAAGCAGTACCTCGCAATGTCCTAATGAGGGTCCACTATTATCATATGAAAGACCAACTCATGACCAAAGCGAGAAATCCTAGGCCAAGTCCCAGCCCCATATGCCAGGATCCAACTTTATGCGGATCTTTCACAATACACCGACAGCTCAGGAAACAACTAAATACGATCACAAAAGCCCTCAACAATCACAAGATTCCCTACCAATGGGGATTCCTCACTAAGATAATGGTTACAAAAAATGGTACTAAGCACCACATCACCAAGTTCGAGCAAGGCCTCCAACTGCTTCGGGTCTGGGGAATTCTGCCCGAAATTTAGAACAAGGGACATCACAACCAAAAAAACAGCAACTCCCCTCCGTCTGTGAGATAAAGGAAAACTCTTTCTGTCCAAAACAGCAAGGCGTTAAATGCGACACCACCAATTTTAGCATACATTCCGACACGGTGTCCAGCATGTTGCCGTAACATTTCCACAAACTTTTCCCCAGTTGATCAGCAGCACAGTTGTTTCTACCACTGCTGACTGTTACAACTCAAATGTTTCCTCTTTGCAAAATTAATATACTGACTGTTTCCAACTCTGTAAAGTGACTAGAATATCACTATAGCCACAAGTTACCTCTTAACTACTTCTGTCTCATCCATATATCTACATCTTCAATATATCAAGCACTGAAGATTTCTAGACATCCTATCGAAGAACCTTGCCGAAGAATCATGAACAATACCTCTGCAGACATCGTCCATCTATATCTGAAGCCATCTTGAAGCTCTACTAACATGAGTAACCACCGCACCCAACACATTGCCACTTCTACAATTCCCACTCTGAATGTCAAGGGGTTGAATCACCCAGCAAAAAGAGCTTCCCTATGGCGTACAGCTAATGAATCCCAAAGTGAAATTATCTGCATCCAAGAAACTCACTTTAAAGCAGGAGAAGAACCAAAATTTGCCAACAAGTACTTCCCGCACATATATAAAGCATCTGGCCCCTACAAGAAAAATGGAGTACTAATAGCACTCAAGGAATCACTCACATTCCAACTCCACAACTCATTAGTCATTCCTGAAGGCAGATACCTAGGTTTAGACTGTAATCTAAGCAATACTAGATATACTATAGTCAACATATATGCTCCCAACACCAAACAAATCTGATTTTTGAATAGTCTTATAAAAAAAATCAACAATTTCCGGAAGGGTCACCTCATTATGTGTGGCGACTTCAACATAGTACCCGACAACCAAATCGACACCTCCTCTGGTACAACAAGACTCCCCTCCCCAATGGGCAATTTTATAAGGAACAACAACCTTTTTGACGTATGGAGATGCCAACTGATGGTTCAATCCATTCTGTAGTAAATTTTTGTGTTCAACTTAATTTTTACAAAATTCTTATATTTTTTTATAATGTATTCATCGGTGCGACTTCCTGTTTCCGCCAGAAGTGCTGTCTGGAACGCACGCCGGTGTGTTTAGGGCAGAATTAAGCACGAATTAACAGAAGGTGCATGCTGGCTTTATATACGCAGCCGTTTGGGGGGTCGGTAACCCCCAGATGACGTGTATTAACACGAAACGCGCCGGGAATTACCAACCCCAATCTGCTGCGTTCAAATAATTGTTTTATTGGAATTTTTATATACACTTTTACCAATAAATATACCTCATCATTGGGGTTTTACACTATTTGGAGCTCTTTCTCCTCCTTTGGTACACTTTTATTTCTGGGATTGCCTGTGAGGAAGGGACCTTTGATGACGGATGCCCTCCCTGTGGACAAAGACATTACTCCTGAAGAGGAACAACCTTTGAGGGGCTGCCAGTCTTTTAAGTAAGACCAACCTGGGTCGTTACAGGATTGTGTGACGTGCACCTCCAGAAGGGGAGTTCCTTGGATTGTCTTGACACACTTGAGCGCAATTCATCTTTGGTCTGGTAAGCCTCCCATTTATTTGGGTTAGGATCTTCTCAAGCCTTCCCATTTTTCTTGCTTCTGGCCTCATATTTTCCAGGATTTGTAATCGGCTCAAATCTCTAAAGACCTTATCTATGTATCTGGATGAACTTTTATTTTTATATTTAATTTAATTCACATTAATCCTCATCACATTGGGACTGAATTTTTGGATTTTTTTGATTATTTTTTATGAAGGGACTCACATTACTATTCATTATTGTATGAGTTTGCATTGACATCACGGTCTTTGATCCAAAACAATTGTCACTATTTTTGGTTGAGCGCTATAACTTTTTGTTTACAGATTTTTGAATAGTCTTATAAAAAAATCAACAACTTCCGGAAGGGTCACCTCATTATGTGTGGTGACTTCAACATAGTACCTGACAACCAAATCGACACCTCCTCTGGTACAAGACTCCCCTCCCCAATGGGCAATTTTATAAGGAACAACAACCTTTTTGACGTATGGAGATGCCATCACAACACGGAACGGGATTATACTTTTTTCTCCCAGCCGCACAACACGCACACCCGCATAGACTACTTCCTAGTGGACAAGTGGACCTTATCCAGCATAGCAAAATCCTCCATATATATGATCACATGGTCAGACCATGCACCAATCACCTTAACCATTGAAGCCCCTACATCAAACCCCCAACAAGACTATGGAGAGCAAATGCTTCCATAATCGTATCCCCTGTCTACTCAGCACACATAAAAAGACAATCTGGAAGAATTTTTCAAAACAAATACAGGAACGGTTTTTGATAACGCTACCCTTTGGAATGTACATAAAGCGTTCATAAGAGGGATCATAATTAAATTGAGTGCTAGGGAGAAGAGGAGGAGATCACAGCATCTAGAAGACCTCATAAATTCTATTTAACAAATAGAAAACCTAAACAATTTTAATCCCAGTACAGATCTCAAAACACAATTGCTACATCTTAGACAGGAATTAAGGGCAACCCTACTTGAATCATTTGAAAAAGCCCAGAAAAATTCAAAGCAAGCTACTACTCTACAGGAAATGTTAGGAAAAACAGCTTTTTTGCAGTCCAGTGCGCATTGCGCGCGCCCGCCAATGGTGCCATAACGGCAATTTAAGCAGACAGCACCTTGCAGCAGGTGCTGTCCGTTCTACAGCGTTCCAGTGCCTTGTGACCCCCGAATCTACTTTTAAGGAGACTTCCTTTGTTTGTGACCCAGCTTTACCTTGGACTCGTTGCTTTCTGCCTGCCCCTACCCCCGGCCTGTCTACGACTACTCTCCTGCCTGATCCTGTGTACCTCTGCTGCCCGCACGTTGCCGACCTTGCCTGCACCACGACCATCCGCATGTTTCATCCCTCTGTACCACACCGCCAGCACATTGCTGACCCGGACTGTACCACCACGCTTCTGCCAAGCACGAGCTCCAACGGACCTTCACCCACCACCAGTGACCAAGTCCAGCCCTCGTGCCCCCCTGTGCTCCCGAGCTCCCTGTCTAAACTATCAGGGGTTCGCAAACCTGACGGCCCCACTGCATGGACGTCCTACTCTCCTTTGCCTGTATTCATCTACTCTTGTGAGTGTTTTTAGCCTATGAGCGAATAAATGTGTTTTTAATGATTGCACTTAGAGGCGCCTCTCCTTGTTTGTTTTTCCAAAGGTAACACAGTAAGCTTCCCTTGCAGTGGGGTGTATACTTCAGCCTCCTGCTACTGGTATAAATAATATTCAGTCATCCTGGCTTATAAAGGGTATCTAGCTGACCTGGCTGATAAATGAAAGACAGCCCACCTGGCTAGTACCTGAAGTCAGCCCCCTTGGCTGATTTGCGATCAGCCACTGCGTGATCGTGGGTCAACTCTGCCTCCTTCCAGACATGGTAGACCTGACTGCCTCCTGTAGTCTTTGACTCCTTGAGACCACCTGTCTCCCTCTCTGGAGCCGTCTCCCAATGTGTGTGACACAGAACCCAGGTCCTGACTTCTCTTATCAGGCCCCCCACCCACCTGGATAATCAGTGTCCTGGTAGATCACAAAATCCAGACCCAGGACTGGGGATTTTATCCCACCCGGACATACTTTCTAAAGAAATGCGGAAACTGAAAAGCCAGTTTCCTCCCAAATGCGCAAATCCCCTGGAGCCCCTCAACCTGCCAGGTTGAGAATCCCTTGTCCTCCTGCTGGTGGGGTATCACACTACCACAATATGTATACAGTATCTCACAAAAGAGAGTACACCCCTCCCATTTTTGTAAATATCTTATATCTTTTCATGTGACAACACTGAAGAAATGACACTTAGTTACAATGTTAAGTAGTGAGTGTACAGCTTGTATAACAGTGTTCATTTTCTGTCTCCTCAAAATAACCCAACATACAACCATTAATGTCTAAACCGCAGGCAACAAAAGTGAGTACACTCCTAAATGAAAATGTCCAAATTGGGCCCAAAGTGTCAATATTTTGTGTGGCCACCATTATCTTCCAGCACTGCCTTAACCATCTTGGGCATGGAGTTCACCAGAGCTTCACAGGTTGCCACTTAAGTCCTCTTCCACTCCCCCATGATGACATCATGGAGCTGGTGGATGTTAGAGAACTTGCGTTCCTCCGCCTTCTGTTTGAGGATGCCCCACAGAAGCTCAATAGAGTTTAGGTCATGTTCCCTCAATGAACTATAGCTCCCCAGTGCCAGAAGCACTCCTACAGCCCCAGACCATGACACTACCACCACCATGCTTCACTGTAGGCAAGTCACACTTGTCTTTGTACTCCTCACCTGGTTGCCGCCACACACGCTTAACACCATCTGAACCAAATACGTTTATCTTGGTCTCATCAGACCACAGGACATGGTTCCAGTAATCCATGTCCTTAGTCTGCTTGTCTTCAGCAAACTGTTTGCGGGCTTTCTTGTGCATCATCTTTAGAAGAGGCTTCCTTCTGGGACGACAGCCATGCAGACCAATTTGATGCAGTGTGCGGCGTATTGGACTGAGCACTGACAGGCTGACCCACCACCCCTTCAACCTCTGCAGCAAAGCTGGCAGCACTCATACGTCTATTTCCCAAAGACAAACTCTGGATATGACGTTGAGCATGTGCACTTAACCTCTTTGGTCAACCATGGCGATGCCTGTTCTGAGTGGAATCTGTCCTGTTAAACCGCTGTATGGTTTTGGACACCATGCTGCAGCTCAGTTTCATTGTCTTGGCAATGTTCTTATAGCCTAGGCCAGTGTTTCCCAACCCAGTCCTCAAGGCACACCAACAGGTCATGTTTTCAGGATTTCCCTCAGATGAAACAGCTGTGGTAATTACTAAGGCAGTGAAACTGATCAAATCACCTGTGCAAAATAATGGAAATCCTGAAGACATGACCTGTTGGTGTGCCTTGAGGACTGGGTTGGGAAACACTGGCCTAGGCCATCTTTATGTAGAGCAACAATTCTTTTTTTCAAATCCCCAGGGAGTTCTTTGCCATGAGACACCATGTTAAACTTCCAGCGACCCGTATGAGAGAGTGAGAGCGATAACACCAAATTTAACACACCTGAGACCTTGTAACACTAACAAGTCACATGACACGGGGAGGAAAAATGGCTAATTGGGCCCAATGTGGACATTTTCACTTAGGGGTGTACTCACTTTTGTTGCCAGCGGTTTAGACATTAATGGCTGTGTGTTGAGTTATTTTGAAGTGACGGCAAATTTACACTGTTATGCAAGCTGTACACTCACTACTTTATACTGTAGCAAAGTGTATTTTCTTCCCTGTTGCCACATAAAAAGATATCTCTCTGATGTCTCTTGTTAATACTAGAGCTCAGTGAACCTCCAACTCTATTTTTTGTTTATATTTCCCTTATCTGTTCTTCCCTCGTCTTGTTTCTTTCCTAATATAGCCCTTGTGAGCTTCCCAGACTATTGCTTCTGAGACCTCACTGATCTGGTTTATTATAAAGTATTGTGTCAGTTCTTTTTTTATCCTTTCTTCTAACCCCTTCTCTTGTAATACGTTTTAATTTACTCTCCAGCCGGTTGCCTTTTTATTATTCCCAGGGAGTCTCTATGGTATCTCTGTCTTTGAGTGTTTTGCTAGTTCCAAGCTCCTATACTCTAATAAAATATAATCAATTATGGAATATGTCGCTTGCATGGAAGAGTAGAATATATAGTCTAATCTTTTTGGATGTTGTATTCTCCAAAAATCTACCAGTTGATTTTGATGTAAGACCTTCTTGATCTTATGTATCTGTTGATTCTTCATCCATGCACGTGACGTACTATTCATACTTGCATTTAAGCAGAAGTTAAAATTTCCTGCTAAGATCATGTGCACGTTTTTAAACTCTGTTGGTTTCCTAATAGTTTCTTATAAAGATCTTGTTGGATTTTTATTTGGACAATATAGGTTTGCTAATGTGCATTCTGTATTGAATAGTTTCCCTTTCAGGAATAAAAACCTACCCTCTGCGCCCTCTAGTCTTTTATAATTAATTTTATGTCTTGATATCCCTATTGCCACTCCCTTCGCTTTTTTTTGTTCTTGAATCCCCATAAAACCACAGTGGGTGTCAGGCATGTACTGGTCATCGGAACTACCAGGAGTATCCTGGTGGGCCGATGACCCAGTGGGCCGGTCAGGCGCAGTCCTGGAACCGCTCCTCACTGACAGGAATGATCGCGATTTCACACCTGTCACTAAGAATCAGCTGCCGAGAGTGAGAATTAGGCTTTCTGCTCTCTCCAGCCTGCAGAGGGAGATAGACAGCTGGCAGATTTTTCCTTCTTTTCTCCCCTTATCACTTGTCACTTATCACATGACTGGAGAGAGGAATGAGAAGCTGCCTTCATTCTACTGTGAGTACATCTGGGAAGGGGAGGAGAGGGGTGACACCTAATGTAAAGGCGTGCTGATGGGGACACTCTAATGCAAGGGGGTGCTGATGGTTACACTCTGATGCAAGGAGGTGCTGATGGGGACACTCTGATGCAAGCTGGTGCTGATGGGGACACTCTGATGCAAGGGGGTGCTGATGGATATGCTCTAATGTAAGGGTGTGCTGATGGGGACACTCTGATGTGAAGGTGTGCTGATGGGGACACTCTGATGTACGGGGGTGCTGATGGGGACACTCTGATGTAAGAGGACACTGATGGGGACACTCTGATGTAAGGGGGTGCTGATGGGGACACTCTGATGCAAGGGGGTGCTGATGGGGACACTCTGATGTAGGGGGGTGCTGATGGGGCCACTCTGATGTAAGGGTGTGCTGATGGAGACACTCTGATGTAAGGGGGTGCTGATGGGGACACTCTGATGTAAGGGGACGCTGATGGGGACTCTCTGATGTAAGGGGACGCTGATGGGGACACTCTGATGCAAGGGGGTGCTGATGGGGACACTCTGATGTAGGGGGGTGCTGATGGGGCCACTCTGATGTAAGGGTGTGCTGATGGAGACACTCTGATGTAAGGGTGTGCTGATGGGGACACTGATGTAATGGTGTGCTGATGGGGACACTGATGTAATGGTGTGCTGATGAGGATACTCTGATGTAAGGATGTGCTGATGGGCACACTCTGATGTAAGGGGGTGCTGATGGGGACATTCTGATGTAAGGGGACACTGATGGGGACATAGTCTTTCACTATTCATCTTTCTCTTTTCCCTTTCTCTCCTCCATTTCCTCCGCCTCCTCTTCTCATACTTGTCGGAGGTCCGGGGAACTTGGGAGAAGACAAAGGCTCTGCTCTGAGGATTTTGTTGGGTACCGCGATTTCCTCCCCTTCCCACAACCTTTCCCCCCACCCTCTCCCTTCTCCTCCCCCCTTTTTACTTCCTTCTATGGTTTGATTATCCTTATTTTCTTTCCGTTTTCCTGCTCCCGGGCTACCTATTGCGCCCTCCTGCGGCATGTATTTTTTGATGGTACCTGGGCTAGCGCTTATTTTTTGGAGAATTTACCATTGTTCCTTGCTGGGTTTTCCCTTTCATTTTGTTTTCTAACTCACCACTCCAGTTGCTTAGATGGAAACAGTCTGATGCCGTACTGGTGCTAGTAGTCCACCCAATTGATGGAAGGCTTCAGGGGTGCTAAAAGTGTCAGTTCACCCAATATACAAAGTAGCAATTGCACAATCATAGGAGGCACCAAGAAAAACAGTATACAGAATAGTAATTGCACAATTATAATGGTGGACTCACCGCTCCAGTTGCAAATATGGAAACAGTCTAACGCCATGCTGGTGCTGGTAGTCCGCTCGCTTAACGGAGGACTTTTGGGGCGATGAGAACGCCAATTCAAACAGTAGGCAAAGTAACCATTACACAGATATAATGGTAAACTGATCACTCCAGTTGCAGAAGTGGGATCAGTCCAATGCCATGCTGGTGCTAGTGGTCCATTCAAAGGGCTTCTGAAGTACCACAAACTCCAGTTCAAACAATAGGCAAAGATAGCACTTGCACAAATATGATGGTAAACCCACCGCTCCTGTTGCAATTATAAGATTGGTCTGATGCCGTTCCAGGGCTAACAGATTATTCAATTAACGAGGGGCTTCAGGGGTACCAAGGGCTCCGGTTCCAACTGTTAGTAAAATAGGAATTGCACAAAAATAATTGTAAACTCACCTCTCCAGTTGCAAAAATGGAATCAGTCTGATGCCATTCTGGTGCTAATAGTCCACCCAATTAACACAGGGCTTCAGGTGCACAAAGAACGCCAGTTCAAATAGCATGTAAAATGGCAATAGCACAAATGTAAAGGTTAACTCACCACTCCAGTTGCAGAAAATAATAAAATGGAAACAGTCTGATGCCGTGCTGGAGCTAGTAGTCCACCCACTTAACGAAGGGCTTCTGAGGCACTAAGAACACCAATTTAAACAATAGTGTCAGGAAACAACCGTTGCCCCTGGAACGTGGGTCTGGAAGCCTGTGCGCAGGTGCACGTAGCGTTTGCACACACCCATGCGCGTGTGCCCGTGTCTGTGTGTGTGCGTATGCCCCGGCATTGGCGTTAAACGGCCCATTTAAGCGGACAGCACCCTGCAACCAGTGCTGTCTGTTCTACAGCATTCCCTGTGTGTTCCGTGCCTATTTGCTTCTGAGACTTCCTGTACCTGTGACCCGGCTTGCTTAACCTTGCTTGAACTCTGCCTGCACCGACCCTCAGCTTGCCTACGACTACAATTCTGCATGATCCTTTGTACTTCTGCTGCCCGCCTGTTTATGACCCTGCCTGTACCCGACTACCTGCTTGCCTGCTTCATCTGTACCGCACTTGCACGCCTACTACGGACCCAGCCTGTATCACCAATCTTCTGCCTTGCACGAGCCTCTGGAGGATCCTCACAACATCATCTGTGTCCATTCCAGCCCTTGTGCCACCCTGTGCTCTGGAACTTCCTGTCTACTCTACCAGGGGTTCCCGAACCAGGACTGTAAGAGAGGTTTGCAACACGATACTATCAGCAGATTAGGGGGACCTCCATGGGGGCGGCGTGGGCCCCGGCATACACCTGCCTCCATCTTGGTCTCTGGGAGGAGGAGGAGGTCTATACCTTGCCTATGTACTGCAGCCACGTCCACACCTGGCTGCGTTACATAGACGACGTATTCATGATATGGAAGGGCCTGATAGACGACTTACAGGGATTCATGGAACAGTTAAATTCGAATAACTGCAATATACGCTTGACCTACACATTTGACCACACCAGGATCTCATTTCTGGATTTATGGATTAACCAGGAAGATGGCAAAATTCAAACCTGTACCTGCCGTAAAGAAAAGGCAGCAAACACTCTATTACGGGAGGATAGCCACCATCCTCCCTGGTTGATTAAGGGGATCCCAACGGGCCAATTTCTTAGGATCAAGTGTAATTGCACTAACAGAGATGACCTACACAGGGAGGAGAAAGACCTGTATAAAAGATTCCGCGAGAGAGGTTATCCTCACAAAACAATACAAAGGGCTAAACGAAAAGCAGCCACAAGAGATAGAATGAGCCTTCTATCGAATCAAGAAGTAGATAAGGAAGAAATCAACACCAAAGGTGAAACAGCTAGACTAATAACCACCTATGGCTCCCAATGGCACAAAGTGTGAAAAGCAATGGAAAAGCATTGGAATATCCTTGCAGCTACTCCAAAAATTGCGAAGATTGTGGGCCCAACACCTAAGATGGTAGCCCGCAGATCAAAAAACTTAGGGGACCTGCTAATTAGATCTGAGTATGTTAAGACACAAAGTGACACCTGGCTTACAAATTACCCCCGTACAACTGGGATGTACCCATGTGGACACTGCCAGGTGTGCCCCTTTGTGGAGAGAACTAATACATTTAGAGATGCCCTAGGTGCTAACCAATTCGAAACTAGGGACTTAATTAACTGTTCAACAACAGGGGTCATTTACATGATCACCTGTCCTTGTCCCAAAATTTATGTCGGTAAGACCAAGAGAGCCTTGAAAGTTCGAATTGGTGAGCACCTGAGGGAGCTCATGAAAAGGAGCCAACAAAACCCCTAGCTAAACACTTCCTCACACATCATGAGAGGAACCCGGCAGGGATGAATGTTAAAGGCATTTATGTCCTAAAACTTCCCTCTAGAAGAGGTGACTTCAATCGGGTGTTGTTCCAGAAAGAAAAATGGTGGATTTACCGTTTACGGTGTCTCCACCCGATAGCACTTAACACCAAATTAAATCTCCAGGTTTTCTTGCCAAAATAATGACCTGGCCATGTGTATTAAACCTTGCATGCTACAGGCCTTGCCTTAATGGTTTCATCTCCCCTGAAAATTACCCAGGGCCCATATCTAAGGTCCGCAATCTACTCGTCAGGGCCCCCCTTTACTTTACCCTGCTTTCACTCTGTTCATTTTATCAATCTACTAAGAGGGGGAAAAAGTTTAAACCCTAACTGTTGTGCATGGTTGATAGCCTGTGATAGGATGGTACTATCCAGGCTACGTAGCTACGCTAATAAGGACCATAATGATGAACAAGGTGAAGGCATGAGGGATTTCTATTTCTATGTTCTGATGGCTAGTACTATGTACCCATTTATAGGTCAATGTAGCATATAATATTATCTTAATTCATGTCCTGTGTTCCTCCATCATGTGTCAAATGTCCTCCTGTATCTCCCCTACTACTGGTGCTTAATGTTATTTGCCTGTGCCCCGTCTAAGTACGGGACCTATGCACAAAAGTTTAAGAATGTAATTGACAATTATGGAAACTACCACTAGCACACTGATACCCTGTACGTAAATCACTTTGATGGGCGGCACCTCCAAGAACTAAATGAATATAAGGGGTGTGAGGTGGCTGACCCAATCAAGTCGTCCAGATGAAGCTACGCTATTCCGCCTAGCGAAACGCATTGACGTCATCACCGTCACGTGACGGGGGTTGGATTCATGGTCCCAACGTATGACCTGCCCTGATCCACAACAAGGCTTGAGACACGCGCTGGAATACCAGGAAATACTGTCTCAGGTCCACGTCATGCAACGAGAGGATTACAGGATCTGCCTATTCCCAGCAGGGATTAAGAGCGCCGGCCCCTAACAATATTGGACCATACCATACACTAGGAAGAGGTGTGAATTTACGAAGGAAGGTACAATTGGAGGAGGTAGGATACCAATATGATCCTACAACTATGGCCATATGGACTGTTGGTCCGGTAAGTCCTTGATATTATTCAATTGGATATTTACTATAGACATGCAGGACTATGTTTACCGACCTATAACCAATGACTACTAAACAATATGGTCTACCCTCCATGTACATCCTTACAGGTTACCATCAAAGTTACATTTTGCAAGTGCTGGAACTGTGGCCCATATAGCTCATCTTATGCTCTAAGGCCGTGAACTACGGATATACAGCTCCACCTGGCTGTACGGTGACCTCCATTATTCCCTCTCCTAGACTATTCTGGTCCGTTCTCAGTGGACTGTGGACATCATCGGGTCCTGTACACTATCATTACCCAATACCCAAATTTGCTTGGATTCTCCCCCTTGTGGGATAGCAGTGAACCCATCCTACTGTACCCCCACACGTCCGGACGTTGTTTCTATTGTCTTGTCTCCCCTATATGTGTGTGTTTTATGGTGTCTAGTTTACCCAGCCCGGGAGACCTTCGGACTCCACAGGGCATGATGGTGTAACCATTTTACTTATATAGATGTAATATGGTATGTTTATTCCCCATTTTGTACTTTAATAAAGAAAATAATTGTATAGGGAACTTCACTGGTTATTGCCCGTCCCTCATTAACAAACCTCTGGTTCCCTGGGGTTCACCCTAGGGACATTTTTGTGGTATGTTGTATATGCTTTTGGTTTGATTGAGGGACACTAATTGTAGTGAGTGGCACCAGTCAACAATCCTACTTTAGGCATGTTTCACCTGTCATGTGCTTTGCGTGCTGTAAGAGAGGTTGCCCACTGCATTGTCAGACTCCACCACCAGGTACATGACAGAAACAGACAGCTATGTCTGAGTCTGAGCAGGGGCCCTCTCCATTACATGAACTCTGTCTGCACTTGGATGGGCTCACTCAAGCCCTCCGGAACCTGCAAGAAGGATACACCCAGCTGGAAGGACGTGTCCTAGAGTTCTCTTCTCCGTCCCCTTCAGGGGTCAGTCAGCTTGCAACTGACGAAAAATTCTTTAAACATAAAAAACTGCGCTATCCTACAAAAAAATGAGGTCTCAATCAGGACACAGCTGCAGAATACCAAGTGGGGGATTCACCACTGAGAAAAAAATAATATATAAAAATCTACACTTGTGCCTCGTACTCACAAAAAAAATAAATAAAATAATAATAAATGATTATAACCTATATATGTCTAAATATGTGAATATATAAATGTGACAAACAATAATATGCAACAAAATTGGTATACAACTTGCATGAATCATAAATAACCATATGTGAAAATAAATGAGTGCATCAGAATGTCCATAAATTATGAGTGGCAAAATCCAATTCAGTCCAAAATATAATGAATTCCAAGTGTAGTGACAGCATAAATATTCATTATAAGAATCCTCCACCACACCAATCCATCTGTGCACGGTTCCTCCACCAAACACAAATTGCCCTTACCAGAGCTCCATGACCCTCTATTACGGAGGGTCAGTGAACGCTTGCGTGGACACCAGGCCTCCACTCAGCCTCTGATATTACATGTCACTATTTAAACCTTCAATTACAATCATATGGAAGAAAGACCGCAATAGTGTAATACCGTTAAAAGGATACATGTTTATTTAAAATAAAGTGCACTTACAAGAGGTCCAAAAGAAAGGCGCCATATACTGAAATAGACAATATGCAAAGTAGCAGTGGGATCCAAAACAGCACTTCAGCTCGATCGATTTCGTCCCAACGGACTTCTTCCGGAGCATGAAGGCTGTTTGTTTCCACCGCCATTATATACTAACACAAATGTCCCTATAGGCTGCTATAGGATCTCGGTCACCCAATCCGTCTCCCTTAACACGCTCCAATAAGCCGCCTGGCGGGCACAACAGGAGAGGCATCGTTTCCTGTTTAGCAAAGTGTCCGCAATGACCGTACTGAACGAACGGACCAAAACGAGGCTTGGTACATACTGCGCTTGCGCTACACTCATTCGTGCGCGCCTTGCGTCCCATGTTAACGTCCCTCACTAGGCCGGCCTGCCTGTCCCGCATTGTATTATGGGTGACGTAGTTTCGCCCAACTACAAAAAACAATTCATGTTTAAGCGGAGCGGACTCACGGGCGACCGAAATCGTAAGCAAACCACCGGAACAAAATTCATTCTTTAAAGGACCAAACATTTAAAATCTCCAGGTCTGTAATTTACACTAGTCAAAAAATAAAAATCATAATAAAATAGACCAGAATTTGATATATCAAACAAAAAAGGAAAACAAACATTTCCAATACATATAAAATATTGAGGCAGAACATGTAAAAGGAAAATACTTTATCCCTGATACCTATATCAGGAGAAATTTCATCATAAAATAATCTAAAATTAGATTCATCTAATAATTATATAAATAATGCATAGACTCCCAAACTGGAATATACAAACTTTTGAGAAAGACAGAAGGAGGACTAGGATAGAGGGGTTCTCAGGGTAAGTAAAGGAGGATTAGCATGACATCAACTATATTAATTCCCAAACACCAATTATATTAGGGAGATTATAATAACAAGGTATATCCGTTTATTAACCAGTTAACAACCGCCCTATAGACAAAAGACATCTACAGGGCGGTTGCTTAATTCTGGGAGGACGTCTATTGACGTCCTCCCAGAATCACGCTTCCCGCGCGCCTATCGGTGCATTGCGAGAGGAGAGAGGGGGGAGAGAGGAGGTGCTGCAGCGCTGTGGGCGATGTGTAATGCCCACAGCTCTGCTAAGTGACAGTTAGCAACCCCACCATCCATTTACCACCCACCCAGCGATCGTCACCCAGCCATCTTCACCCATCCATCCACCCCCTACCCATCCTCACCCAATCCATCCTCACCCACCCATCCATCCATCCATCCATCCATCCATGCTCACCCATCCACCCATCCATCCATCCATGCTCACCCATCCAGCCATGCATGCTCACCCATCCATCCATGCTCACCTACCCAGCCGTGCTCAACCATCCATCCATCCATCCATCCATCCATGCTCCCCCATCCATCCATCCATCCATCCATGCTCACCCATCCATCCATGCTCACCCAGCCATCCATCCATGCTCACCCAGCCATCCATCCGTGCTCACCCACCCAGCCGTGCTCACCCATCCATCCATGCTCACCCACCCAGCCGTGCACACTCACCCATCCATGCTCACCCATCCATCCATGCTCACCCATCCATCCATCCATGCTCACCCACCCAGCCGTGCTCACCCAGCCATCTATCCATGCTCACCCATCCATGCTCACCCACCCAGCCGTGCTCACCCAGCCATCCATCCATGCTCACCCACCCAGCCGTGCTCACCCAGCCATCCATCCATGCTCACCCAGCCATCCATCCACGCTTACCCAGACATCCATCCATGCACACCCACCCAGCCACGTTCATCCATCCATCCATCCATGCTCACCCATCCATCCATCCGTGCTCACCCATCCATCCATCCGTGCTCACCCACCCATCCGTGCTCACCCACCCATCCGTGGCTCATCCATCCCCATCCATGGCTCATTTGTGACTCATTCCTGCTTATCCATACCACATCAGTTCTCATCCGTGACACATCCATGCCACTACAGTGCCCATCCGTGCGACTACAGTGCCCATCCATGCCACTACAGTGCCCAACCGTGCCACTACACTGCCCATCCGTGCCACTACAGTGCCCATCCATGCCACTACAGTGCCCACCTGTGCCACTGCAGTGCCCATCCGTGCCACTCTACTGCTCTACTGCTCATCCGTGCCAATACCCTGCCCATCTGTGCCACTACAGTGCCTATCCATGCCACCACAGTGCCTCACAATAGTGTAAAAGATGGTCAAATTAGATTCTAAATGTATGCCGCTAGAATACCTGATGGTGCTCCCTGCATGTTGGGCCTCTGTATGTGGTCAGGCTGTGTAAAAGTGTCACACATGTAGTATCGCCATACTCGGAAGGAGTAGCAGAATATATTTTGGGGTGTCATTTTTGCTATGTACATGCTGTGTGTTAGAAATATTGTATAAATGGACAACTTTGTGTAAAAAAAAAAATGCGTTTTCATTTTCTTTCCACATTTTCCAAAAACTTGTGGAAAAAATTACATGTTCAAAAGACTCTCTATGCCTCCTAGAATATACATCGGAGTGCTTGCTTTCCAAAATGGGGTCTTTTTTGGGCGTTTCCATTGGCCTGGTGCTCCAGGACCTTCAAAAGTGCAAGAGGTAGTCAAGAAATTATGTGTGTAATTTATGCTCCTAGAACGCCTGATGGTGCTTCCTGCATGTTGGGTCTCGGTATGTGGTCAGGCTGTGTAAAAGTGTCACACATGTGGTATCGCCATACTCGGGAGGAGTAGTAGAATGTATTTTGGGGTGTAATTTGTGGTATGCATATGCTGGGTGTGAGAAATAACCTGTTAACATATGACAATTTTGGGGGGAAAAAATTGCAAAGAATTGTGGGAAAAAATTACAACTTCAAAAAATTCACCATGCCTCTTACTAAATACCTTGGAATGTCTACTTTCCAAGAAGGGGTCATTTGGGGGGTATTTGTACTTTCCTGCCTTGTTAGGGTCTCAGGAAATGAGATAGGCCGTCAGTATATCAGGTGTGATAAATTTTCAATGAATTGCACCCTAGTTTGTAGACTCTGTAACTTTCACAAAGACCAAATAATATCCACTAATTTGTTTTTTCTTACCAAAGATAGCTAGCAGTATAAATTTTGGCCAAAATTTATGAAGAAAAATTACTAATTTGCAAAATTTTATAACAGAAACGAAGAAAAATTCATTTTTTTACAAACTTTTCGGTCTTTTTTAACCACTTAAGGACCGGAAGGATTTCCAGCTTTAGGACCGGAGCCCTTTTTGCGATTCGGCGCTGCGTCGCTTTAACTGACAATTGCGCGGTCGTGCGACGTGTGCTGGCGCGTTAACAGTCAATTTCGCTGCGTCGCGGCTTAGCGTTTTTCCCGAGGCCAGGATTTCGACCTTTAGGAAGGCCAGGAATTCACCAATTTTTTCTGGCTTTTCAAACATTTTTTTACTTAAAAAGAAGCAAAGACAATATTTTAAAACGTTTAATCATTAAAAAGAAGTATTTAAAACCGGTTTTAAATATGACGATCGATAGAAACCATTCTTTTTTGTTTAATCACCTATAATAAACCAGAAACACTTTCAATGTCTCAGATGTTTGATCCCACGTTAAGTAACTTTTAAATAGTGTGGACTATATGACTG
>BLSH010434192.1:299559-315156 GCA_018402905.1 Glandirana rugosa
ATACCCTTCCCCCAAATCTTCTGGGGTCCGAAACCGGAATAGCCAAAATAAGGACCGCGTCTGTCCTGTCCGAGGTTGTATAAAGGATGTCAGAAGTCTTTACAAGCCGGTAGTCTTGCTGGCACTCTCCTCGAGTCGCCAGAAGGCTCGGGGCTTTACAGGCCGGTTAAATACCAGTACTGTGGCTGGGTTTTAAGACTCTGCAGAGTACCTCCGAACAGCAAAGAGGCTGAGGCCTTGACAAGCCCTGTTCTTCTCCAGGTTCGACTTCCATCTGACCTTTCGCCCAGGTTCTAAAAACAGCAAGCCCGATGCCCTTTCGCGGATGTTTACAGAGCCAGGCAATACCACCCCACCTGACACCATCCTCCCGGCACGGAACTTTCTCTTATCCGATGAAGACCTACTCTCTCAGATCCGTCGGGTGCTGGCCAGTGCCACGGACAACAGGGATACCCGACTCACTATCAGAGATGGGCTGTGGTGGTTTGGGCGAAAGATGTTTATCCCAGCAAACCTACGTCTCAGAATTTTGGGTCGGTGTCATGACCATAAATTGGCCGGACATTTCGGGGCTCGGAAGACCGCTGAGCTCCTCTCACGGTCGTTCTGATGGCCGAACATTTCTGAAGACTGTAGGAAATATGTTGGAGCCTGTCCTGTCTGCGCCAGGAATAAAACCGATAAGGCCAAAGCCTGGGGTCTTCTAAACCCCCTTCCCATACCTGAACGCCCGTGGTCACAGCTAGCGATGGATTTCATCGTGGAACTTCCCCCGTCTGAGGGCTTTTCCACCATCTTTGTAGTGGTTGATCGCATGACCAAGATGGCGCACTTTATCCCCATGAAAGGAACCCCCTCTGCGGCCGAAACGGCCAACACATTTATTAAAGAAATCATCCGACTCCATGGTGTACCCAACAACATAGTATCTGACCGGGGAGTCCAATTTACTTCCAAGTTTTGGAGAGCATTATGTGCAGGATTGGAGATAGAGCTATCTTTTTCCTCTGCCTATCATCCACAGACAAATGGCCAGACTGAGAGGACAAATCAGACTCTCGAACAATATCTGAGATGCTTTTCATCGTTCTCTCAGGATGATTGGGTTGCACTGTTGCCGGTGGCAAAGTTTGCTTACAATAACACCATTCACTCGGCCACCCAGCAGTCCCCATTTTGGGCCAACTTTTTTTCACCCCACCTTTTTACCCGATTTAAACCCGGAAGGGACCGTCCCAGCAGCTCAGGACATCTCTAGCTTCCTCCAGAAAAATTGCAAACTCCTGCAGGAGACTCTTGCTAAATCTCGGGAAGTGAACAAGGAGGCCTACGATAAGAGAAGGCGGGGGGAATTGGAACTCCAACCAGGCGACTGCGTCTGGCTATCTACCAAAAATTTAAAATTGGCTTGCCCCTCCAAAAAGTTGGGCCCAAGATTTCTGGGACCATTCCCAGTTAAGAGGAAGATAAACTGGGTGGCTTTTGAGCTGGACCTGCCTTCTTCTCTGCGGATCCACCCGGTTTTCCATGCATCGCTGCTGAAGCCCATGATCCTGGACACCTTCTCAGGTCGGAAGGTGGGTCCTCCAGACCCCGTCCTAGTTAAAGGAGAGGAGGAGTTTGAGGTGGAAGCCATCTTGAATTGTCGCCGGAGAGCTAGGAGAACCCAGTATCTGATTAAGTGGAAGGGGTTTGGCCCAGAGGAGAACTCCTGGGAACCTGAAGAAAACATCCACGCCTCCGGACTTATCCAGGCGTTCAAGAGAAATCGCCAGAGTGGTGATACCCGGTAAGGCATCCGGAGGCTGCCCCTTGGGGGGGGGGCAATGTTAGTAAAAGGAACAATTTCTGCTGGTCCCTGGCATTTCCGCGGTGGTGCGCACATTTGTGCGCGTTTGCGCATTCCCGTGTGCATTCGCGTGCTTCCGTGCGCGCTCGCGCGCGCCGGAAACGGCACCAAACGGGCCTATTTAAACCTGGAGACTCTGGAGACAAGTGCTGCTTGTTCTACAGCGTTCCCGACCTGTGAGCCTCAGCCTCCGATACCTGTTCCTGTGTTGTTCTGCCTCCTGTTTGACCCGGCTTGTCCCAACCTGCTGTCTGCTACCTGCTCCGACCCCGGCTACCCACGACCATCCGATTGTCTGCTCCCGCGTACCTCTGCTGCCCGCCCGTTTAACGAACCTTGCTTGGACTCTAACTACTCTTTTGCCTGATCCTTTGTACCTTCTTGCCTGCCCGTTGCCGACCCAGCCTGAACGACCATCCTTCTACCTGCACGCCTCCTGGAGCTTCACTACATCACCGGTGACCCTCCAGCCCTCGTGCCATCCCGCACTCTTGGGCCTCTGTCCCCACTATCAGGGGTCCTTGAATCGGGTGCGCAAGAGCGGTTGTTCCCTGCACAAGACAGACTCCACCGTCAGGTACGTGACAGTAGTATTCACAGTAATCTGTAACTCACTGTTCCCGCGATCTCCTCCTTACACTGGATCGGTGTGTGAGGAGGAGAACCCGGTAACAGGCAGTTACCTGTGGTTTGTTTACATTTGTAACCAGCTGGACACAGCCGGTTATAGCTCTTTACCCTGATCAGGGCTGGGCTTTGTCCAAGGTACAAGCCTCAACCCTGATCGCTGTACTGCACACTCCCAGGAGCGCACACAGGCGTGCAGATCTCCAAAGTGACCGGCTGTGATTGGACACAACCGGTCACGTGGTAAAGAGCCAATTTCATTGGGGGTGAGCTGTGTCCCGAGGGTGTCTGTGGGCACTGTGGGCCTCCGGGGGTCTGCAGTGGCAGTGAGAGGCGGAGGACGTCATATGATGCGCTCCCAGAGAGGGAGAGTGTTCCTGTCGGCGTCATTTGACTTTGGCCTGGTATGGAACTGGTTAAGCTTTGACAATAAAACCTCATTGGTTACTATGCACAACTGCAACTACAGATTCTGTGTGCACCAGTTTTATTGGATCTCCTTAATGTGTCTTTTATTTTTTGTCAGAAGGTCTCCCATTAGCTGTTAAGACGCAGTGCAGGACCTAGGATTTTCTATGATCTCTTGGCTTCAGCTATGTTAGCAGAACAGCCTAGAGGTCAAAGTCTTTCCATACCTCCCTCTTAAGCCGACCATAGATAGAACGAAATTCAGCTGGTTCAGCAGGAATTTCAATCCATCTATGGCAGGCTGGTTGTACTGAAATAAATCTATCAACTGACTGCAGTACAACCAACCTGTCAGGTTTTTTTGTATGATTACTGCCAACAGCAGTAATCGTTGTATTGTGACAGCGAGGAAACCTCCCGTCAGAATACAATAATATAGTGGGAGGGATTCCCCCTTCAATACTGACGGTATTGATGAAGGAATTGAGTGACTTTCTTTCACTGAACCCATGGTTGAAGGAAAGGAAATTGCATAATCTATGGCCAGCCTTAGTATGTCATAATACATCTAAATTTGCATAAGGCCGGGACCATGGCTTTGTGGAACAGAGAGGCTCCTCCCAATTCTGCTCTGTGTTCTCCCTTCTCATTTGTTGACAGCTGCATTTTTAAAACAAGTAACAATTGCTGATTACGGAACAGGAGAGAGGGGGGATTAAATGGGATAGAGTGGCCATAAGCTAAGCTATAAACCATGCAGGAAGTACGCTCTCAGGTGATTTAGACTTGCATTAGGAGAAGGGGAGAGTAATGTGATGCCATTGTGTAAAGGAAAAAGCAAAGCCTGTATTTGCAATGAGCAAAAATGTGTATACACGATATATATTGTGAGGGATTAGCTCAATGGGGATCACCTTCCCTGGGAAAAATGTAGTTCACACGGCATATTTTCTAAATAATCTGACTTGTAGCCAGGTTTATTTTAAAGGGCTGCAGGTAAATCAAATAAACAAAACAGAAAATAAATCCTCGCCATCCAGGCACTAACTAAACTGTTTCAGTTTTCCTAACTCAGAGGTGAAGGGCTTCTCCCAGTCACCCACAAAACAAAGATAATGCAAACCCTTTTCAGTCACAAAGCAAAGTTCATTTCATCAGCTTTTCTCAGGCTTGATGGCTCCTGAGTCCCAGCTCAGAGCCATTATCTGATCCAGGTCAGCTTCCTTTATACCACCTGTTGATGGACACAAGTGGACTGCAAAATCTGGTCCAGAACCCACCCTGCCAAGGTGGCTGGTAAAACCCAGACCGGATTCCACCTTTGTTTCCAGGAAATCAAGGTAGGCGAGGTGAAACATAACGTCCATCGATCACTTCACCTTTCATATATATATACACAAGCATTGATAAGACTACAATGTCTGTTTAGGAGTCCTGGGTGAATGATAAATGAATATGCCAGCCATTGGAAAAAGGTGAGGATTGACAAACCAGCCCTGCATGTCACAGTCACCCCTTTACCCAACATACATTGTTCTGGTAATTTTGCTGTGGTCCATAACAAGAGGGGGTCCTCCAGACCAGTGTGCAGCTTTACATTAAACAGAATTGATGGACTATTGATGTCTTGTAAATATTTATATAGCACTAGAAATGACCATCGCACCTTCAGTGTCACGTACAATTCTACCTCCTCCTCTCCTCTTCCTTTCTCTGTCGGGGTCCCCCAAGGTTCTGTTCTTGGACCTCTCTTATTTTCAATATACACCACTTCCCTGGGCTGGCCTCCCACGGCTTTCAATATCACTTCTACGCTGACGATACCCAAATCTTCCTCTCCACCCCCCAACTCACTCCATCAGTCTCCTCACGCATCAATAACTTATTAATAGACATATCTGCCTGGATGTCACACCACTTCCTCAAACTCAAACTGAACTCATAATATTTCCTCCCCCACGTACCGTTTCCCCTGACTTCTCTCTCAAGAGCAATGTCACAACCATCCACCCATCCCTACATGTTAGGGTGCTTGGTGTTCTCCTGCATTCTGAACTCTCCTTTTGGCCTCATATCCAATCACTTTCTAAAGCTTGCTGCCTCAACCTCCACAACATCTCTAAAATACGTCCTTTCCTAACCAATGGAACCACAAAGCTCCTGATTCACTCCCTGGTCATCTCTCGCCTCGACTACTGCAACTCCCTCCTCACTGCCCTACCCTTAAATAGACTATCCCCCTTCAGTCCATCATGAATGCCGCTGCCGGACTCATCCACCTTACAAACTGTTCAGCGTCTGCCACCCCTCTTTGCCAATCCCTCCATTGGCTGCCACTCGCCCAACGAATTAAGTTCATAATACTAGCAATGAGCTACAAAGCCATCTACAACTCTGCTCCCAGCTACATCACCAGCCTAGTTTTAAAATACCAACCTAATTGTCCTCTTCGCTCCTCCCAAGACCTCCTGCTCTCCAGCTCCCTCATCACCTCCTCTCATACTCGCCTCCAAGACTTCTCCCGAGCCTCTCCCATCCTCTGTAACTCCCTACCCCAATCTGTCAGACTATCCCCAAATCTATCCACCTTTAGGCTATCCCTAAAAACTTTTCTCTTCAGTGAATCCTATCCTGCCACCACCTAACAAATACACTTCTTATTTTCTCAATCAGCTCATCCCCCGCAGTTATTGCCCTTTCGTATAATTTTACCCTCCCTCCTAGATTGTAAGCTCTAACAGCAGAGCCCTCTGATTCTTCCTGTAATGAATTGTATTGTAATTGTACTGTCTGTCCTAATATTGTAAAGCGTTGCGCAAACTGTCGGCGTTATATAAATACTGTATAATAATAAAAAAAGAAAAAAAACTCCATTCGTTTTTCATTAAAATACAGTATACTTTACCTCAATAGGTATTTTCATTTGCCTAGAGCCCAGCTTTAATAATTTTTAAATTCACATTTTGGGAGAAAGTTATTGCTGTGTAATATACTAGCAGAATACAATTTGCACCGCCCCCTTTTGAGGAACTGCATAGTGTAGGTATAGAAAACAATTCTCCAGGGGACATTAATGTCAGCTGAAACATAAATTATTCTGAAATCCAACTACAAGTAAACTTCCTTTGACAAGAATTGTAAGTTTACAGGTTTTAAATGTAGCCATGTGCTCCCTTAAGAGAGGCTGATAGTTGTGGTCCACCTGCCCGCTGCCTTCAATCACACAATTTCCACACATCCAAAGTCACTGAATAGGCCGGTATTTTGTTTTTGTTGTTTTATTTAGGGGTTTGAACTTGGATAGGGATTAGGGATGACTGTGGGATGCCCAGTAATAGAACATAGGACCTACTATATGCACCTCCGGTATATACACTTCTCCTCCAGCACACTACTTACTGACCATTACACTTCTCCTGTACTCCTGGTCCGAAGGGAAATGTATCAGACCTCTGTGACACTTCCTCAGAACCACCCTTGTGAGTTAGAGTTGCAGGTTTCCTTCACTGAAACCATATACCCGCTTTTGTGTAGCAAATATGTTGGTGCTAGCCAGGCCTTTGGATGAACTACAACTCCCAACCCATCCATCTTCCAGATCCATCCGGTCTTTCCTGCGGTCTAATGGCTCTCCTTCCCCTTGGTTGGCTCCTACTGGCCTCCACAGAATGCTCTTTCTCCTCCTAGACTGTTCCAGCCTTCTCATCCAACTCCCAGGGGGCCGCCACTCACCGACTATATGGTAGATTCTTTAAAGAGTCTCCTTCCATGTAGAACTCAGCTGCTCTCCTGCTTCTCCTGTGCCACTCCAGAAGCCGACTCCCGCTCCTGGCTGCACCCAAGCCCCAGGCCTCAAGGTCACCCCCCGACTGGGGGCTCCCCTCCCGGGCGAGGCCTGATCCGCAGCTCCTGACTACATCCTCACTCTTCCACCCGAACTCTCCTGACACCTGCTGGCAGATTGCTGTATTTAAGGAGGCCTGCCTCCTGCCAATCCAGCCTGTAGATTGGTCAGGGCTGCTTGTCATACATCAGGAAGTGACACCTTCTCCTCCATCCCCCTTTCCAGAACTTTCCAAGGGGAAGGAAGCTCCAAAGTGTGTTCTTTCCCTCTATTTCCAGCCTCTCCCTGAGCTACTCCCCTAGCCCAGATCAAAACATTCGAGCCTGCACTTACTGTCAGGTCTGACTAGATTTTTCATCTCCTACCAAAAAAATCTACAAAAGTAAAGCACCTATATGGGGCACTACATAAACATTTGAATGTTGTATGATTTATGTAACCTCTGCTTGAAAACCTGTGTAATGCAGCATATATTTAGAGAAACGGTTAATGTGACCCTGATGAGATCCAGATCATTTAACATACTGTTGTAATGAAGACGGTAAAAACAGACTATACCAAAACCATGGATAATGAGATATACAGTAAATGCAGTTTGCACCCCCTGACATGCTGCTATTGATAAAACTCACACAAGCAAAAAATCTAATAATTGTGAAAAAGTGTGGATAGATAGTTACAAACCAGCCCTGTGTGTTACAGTCCAATATCTACCTATAATCATTGTTTATACCACCATTTGTAGTCCAGCACTACAAGGAGGACAGTCTACAGACCTGTGTGCGCAGCTTCAAATAGACTAGACTGTTAACCAGGTTTATGGGTATGTGCATGAGCATTTGGTGGACTGATGCATTAAAATATAGCTAAAGGCAAACCTTTTCTGGTGACAACCAGGGATTCTCTCACATTGGAGGGATTTCCTCCCATATCCTGTTTTTTGGCTATGGGACAGGAAATGAAGGAAAATCTCCCCAATAGGACAAAGATGAGCAAAAGAAAAAACTAACAAGGACCATAACCCTATATATAAACTATCCACCTGTGTTTAATGTCAAACGATCAAAAATGAAGACTGCAGCAACCCAATACTGGAATATATAATACAAAGTAATAGCAAAAAATGGATGTGCCGTCTCTTAAATTGAAATTATGATTCATCACACTATACTGTATATGAACAATAAATAAACTGAAAACTCATGTTGAGCAATAAAAATACCAAATTATCCTCATCAAATGTAATAGTATAAAAAAAATGTGTGCATGAATTATCAAATAAACTTTTTTTTTTTAATTCATAAACCCATATCAAGTGCAATCAATAAACACATATCAAAAGCCTTGTAAAGTGAGTAAAGTTTAAACATGCAAAAACCAAAATGGATGAATAAATATCTATAAAGTGAAATAGTTCATTGAAGATTCCAAACTATTGCTGTGAAGAATCAACCCAAAAATGAAATAACAAAGAGTGTGCCACCACTTTCAAGTGTGCATACTCTTTACTGGAAGATCACACCTCTAGATTGTCTCCAGCACTTCCCCAAGGACTCCAGCAGCTCTATCCATGGGGTCAGCAACCAGTAGATCGCAATCTACCAGTTGATTGCGGACTGATGACTGGTAGATCGTGGCCTGGCTTTGCTGACCCACCATTCCAGAGCATCAAACAGAGTGCAATGCAGAGAGACTACTTGTAAATTTGGAGCTGTAGTAGGGAGCAAGAGCCACTTCAGCCAATGCCTCCTCTGTAGTGCTGGCTCCTGTTCCATGTGGAGTGATATGAACAGCACTCCACCTCTTATCCCAGCTCGCAGTCTCCAGAGTGGTGCCAGCAGCAGGGAAGAAGAGTTCTTCAGGTCAGTGTGAAGCAATTCACTGGCATAGCTCCCAACTGTCCCTGATTTTGAGGGACTGTCCCTGATTTGGAACAAAGCCCCTCTGTCCCTTCTTCCTCATTTGTCTCTCATTTTGGTCTGATCTATATAGTTGTATAAAAAATGCTCTAAACACCTGTGGGTTTAACTACAGCTTTTCTGTGGGTTTGCTGTGCTTAGCCACAGACTTCTATTATATCCTGCAAGTTTGGTGCATTTTCTGAATGCAAGAGTTTTGGTGCGATCCAAGTGTGATTGGCAGGTCGTGAGGAGGTAATATGGTGTCTGCTCACGGCCTGATTTAAACCCATGGTTGCTGTGCAATGCACGTGATTGCATTACAGTAGTACAGTGTGAGGAGGTGACACTGTGCCCAGCGATCTTTGACTTTACCTATGTTGTTCAGGTACATCTCCACCTCTTTAAGGCTGCCTACCTGGCGCAGTCCGTCCATTAGGGCGCACGGGCACCGCCCCCTCTCTCCAGCCACAGCCTCTATGCTAATGGATTGATTCATGCATAGCATGAATCTATCCATGGCTGCCCGTGACAACCCCCCATTCATGTGGCTGGCCCCTTTGAGGCAAAGTGTGCCACCACAAACTCCACTGAACGACTCTCAGCCAATCAGGAAGCGCTCGTATGTTACTGGTTTCCTGATTGGTGGAGAAGACAAGCAATCCTATTGGGCACCTTTCTCAGAGGAGGAGGAGGATGCTGCCAGAGCACACTGCCTGTGTCACAGCGAGCAGACCATCTGCTAGAGGGTCTTCGGTACCTGTGTGACGCAGCTCTGGACCTGCTTCCCATGCTGTCTAAGATGTCTGTTTTCGCAGTCATTATCAGACAGGTGCTGTGATTACGCTGTTGGTCGGGTGACCACGCGTCTAAGAAGGGCCTCATGGATCCTCCCTTTCAGGGTGGTCGGCCCTTTGGGGCAAAATTAGATGAAATCATTAAGGATTTCACTGGAGGGAAGAGTTCTTTTCTCCCAGAGCCCAGGCGGTGGGAGTTCCACCATAAGCAGGGTCTTCGGTTTTGTTTTTTTTTATGTGCACCCGGTGCAGCGGCCATGGGCTCAAGGCCCGGCAAGTCTGCCTCGGGGTCCGGTAAACGACCCTGGCAGTGCAAGAGCGAAAAGGCAGAGGATAAGACCACCTCCGCATGATGGGTTGCCCCCACCCGATTCTCGGGTGGGGGCCGACTTCTGGGGTTCGCAGACAGGTGGACTGCCCGCATTTCCGACCGGTAGGTTCAGGAAGTGGTGTCCTCTGGGTACAGGATAGAGTTCAGCACTCTACTCCCAGACAGGTTCTTCCCATCGAACTTGAGTCCCCCTCAGGGGCGTCGGGAGGCTCTCCTAGACGTTGTTCAGACGTTCTCCGAACAAGGGGTAATTGTGCCGGTACCTCCGCTGGAGAGGTTCCGCGGCTTCTATTCAAATCTTTTTGTGGTACCCAAAAAGGGTGGAGTCAGGCCAGTTCTGGACCAAAAGCGCTAAACCATTTTGTGAAGGCGCGAAAATTCAGGATGGAATCTGTCCGTTCGGCCTTGGCCGCCCTGCACCAAGGGGACTTCATGGCGCCTCTGGGTATCAGGGACGCGTATCTCCATGTTCCCATCTGTCTCCGGCACCAGAGCTTTCTGCGCTTTGCAGTGGGAGATCGCTATTGCCAATCTGTGACACCTCCCTTCGGTCTGGCCTCGGCTCCTCGGATGTTCACCAAGCTGGTTGCCCCGGTGCTGGTGCTATCGAGGCAGAGAGGCATTGCAGTGGTAGCATACCTCAACGATTTACTCCTGAGAGCAGAGTCTGCTTCAGCCCTGGGGGAGAACGTGGCCATCTCGTTAAAAGACTTTGGCTGGCTGATCAACCTGCAGAAGTCGATGTTGACACCATTCTGTCGCCTGGAATACCTGGGTCTGATTCTGGACACGGAGCAGGCGAAGGTGTTCTTACCTCCGGCCAAGTTACTGACATTGTAAGCAGTGGTGTAAACCCTGCTGTCACGCCAGTGGTCCTCCTTACGGTTCTGTATGTGGGTGTTGGGGCTCATGGTTTCAGCCTTCGAGGCGATACCTTACGCCCAGAGTCACACTTGGCTCCTACAGCGAGCGATTCTGTCACGGTGGGACAAGTCTCCGCTGTCCCTGGACCAGCTGATCAGATTGGATCATCAGACCAAAGAATCGTTGGCCTGATGGCTTCAGGCCCCGGCTCTAACATTGGGGAGGTCTTTCCTTCCCCTGAATTGCTAGTCATGACTGACGCCAGCCTATCGGGCTAGGGGGGTCCCGGGCAGCTGTCTGCTCAGGGCCATTGGTCAGCGCAGGAATCCAGCCTTCTGATAAATGTGCTGGGGTTGAGGGTGATCAGGCTCTGCCTCTCCCACTGGACGGTAAGACTGCGCGGCCTCTTGGTTCGGGTTCAGTCGGACAACGCCATGGCCGTGGCGTACGTGAACCATCAGGGCAGAACGAGGAGCTCGGCAGCGGCTGCAGAAGCGGCTCTCATTCTACGATGGGCAGAAATTCACGTGCCGGCAATCTCCGCCTTTTACATGCCGGGCATAGAGAGTTGGCAGGCGGACTTTCTCAGTCGCCAGACACTGAATCAGGGGGAATGGTCCCTACATCCGGAGGTGTTCCGCCAGATTTGCCACAAGTGGGGCACGCCAGACGTGGACTTCATGGCGTCCAGGTTCAATCACAAGGTGCAGACCTTCGTGCGCAGAACAAGGGACCCGCTGGCAGCCGCCACGGATGCGTTGGTAGCGCCTTGGGGTTGGTATCGGCTCCTATACGCTTTCCCTCCCTTCAAGCTTCTACCGCGACTACTGCGCAGGGTAGAAGCGGATGGGATTCTGACAATCCTGGTAGCTCCAGATTGGCATCGGCGCCCTTGGTACGCCGACGTGGTGCGAATGGTGACAGATGTTCCCTGGCGTCTTCCGCTGCGCGAAGATCTCCTGTCACAGGGACCCATCCTGCACCCTGCTTTACCCTCGCGGGCTTTGACGACTTGGCTATTGAGTCCCAGGTGTTGAGGGATAGGGGTGTCTCTGACTCCGTGATCCCTACCATGCTTAAAGCGCGCAAGTGTACTTCGTGCAAGATTTATCATCGCACCTGGAAGGCCTATATTGCCTGGTGTGAGGCGGGGGGTAGGAACCCCCGCTCTTACGTTGTGTCCCGTGTCCTGGTTTTTTTGCAGCAGGGCCTGGATAACAATTTGGCATTGAGTACTCTCAAGGGTCAGATTTTGGCTCTGGTGATTCTTTTTCAGCGACCTTTGGCGTCGCATTCCTTGATCGTACATTTGTACAGGGTGTACGCCATGTGGCTCCTCAGATACGGTTGCCTTTGGCGCCGTGGGATTTGAATTTGGTGCTTTCTGTTCTGTAGAAACCGCCATATGAGAAGATCAGGGATATTCCCTTACAATTGCTGTCACAAAAAGTGGCATTCTTGGTGGCCATTACATCAGTTAGGCGGGTGTCTGAGTTGGCAGCGTTGTCCTGCAAGTCTCCTTACTTAGTCCTTCATCAGGACAAGGCGGTCTTGCGACCTTCTCCTTAGTTTCTACCGAAGGTGGTCTCTTCTTTTCACATTAATGGAGATATTGTTCTTCCTTCATTATGCCCGCACCCGTCGCATCCCAAGGAATTTGGGTTACATTCTTTGGATGTCGTGAGGGCTTTGCCGGTGTACTTGGTGGCTACAGCTTCCTTTCGGAAGTCTGATGCGTTGTTTGTGGTGACGGATGGTCCACGCAAAGGATTGGCGGCCTCGTCGGCTACTGTTTCCCGTTGGATCAGGCAGCGTGTGACTCATGCATATACTGTTCGGGGCAAGGTGCCCCCTTTTCCAGTCATGGCTCATTCCACCCGGGTAGTTAGCACTTCCTGGGTTTTCTGACACCAGGCTTCGGTATCACAAATGTGCAAGGCGACTACTTGGGCCTCGGTGCACACGTTTTACTAAGTTTACTGAGTTGATATGTCAGCATCCGCGGATGCTGCCTTTGGCCGCAAAGTTTTGCAGGCGGCAGTGTAGGCACAGCTGGCAACCTCCTGAGAGGAATCTGTTGGGTACAGTTGTTGTTGCTTACCCACCCCTCTTGACTGATACAGCTTTGGGACATCCCCACTTGTCAAATAAAGGACTGTGTCTTTCAGTGAACATAAGAGAAAAAGGGATTTTATTAAAACTTACCGTAAAATCCTTTTCTCTGAGTTCACTGACAGATGCAGCACCCACCCCTCTGTGTTGCGTTTGTACGGCTTGTTATGAACTGATATGCTGTACAGAGCAGGGGGGTTATATGCAGAGTGAGGACGGCCCCCTGGGAGGGGTCAGCTTGCTTTTTTCTATTGCTTTTTTTTCTATTTGCCTAGTCTACTCCTGGTAGGATGAGCATAAACCCACTTGTCAAATGAAGGGCTGCGTCTGTCAGTGAACTCAGAGAAAAGGATTTTACGGTAAGTTTTAATAAAATCCCTTTTTCTTTTGGTGGTATTTAATCACTAGTGGGTTTTTTATTTTCTGTGTTATAAATAAAAAATTACTGAAAATTTTGTGAAAAAAATGCTTTTTTCTTTGTTTCTGTCAAAAAAATTTAGCATATTAGTTATTTTTCTTCATAAATTTTGGCTAAAATTGATACTACTACATATCTTTGGTAAAAATAACCCAAATTGGTATATATTATTTGGTCCTTGTGAAAGTTATAGAGTCTACAAACTACGGTGCCAATCAATGAAAATTGATCATACCTGATCACACCTGATGTACTGAAATCTAATTTCTTGAGACTCTAAAAAGCCAGGAAAGTACAAATACCCCCCAAATGACCCCTTTTTGGAAAGTAGACATTTCAAGGTATTTAGTAAGAGGCATGGTGAATTTTTTGAAGTTGTAATTTTTTTCACACAATTCTTTGCAAAATGAAGATTTTTTTTTCTTTTCTTTTGTCATTGTACCAGGTTATTTCTCACACACAGCATATGTATACCACAAATTACACCCCAAAACACATTCTACTACTCCTCCTGGGTATGGCAATACCACATGTCTTAGACTTTTTCACAGCCTGGCCACATACAGAGGCTCAACATGCAGGGAGCGCCGTCAGGTATTCTAGGGACATAAATTACACATCTAATGTCATGAAGACCTATCACATTTTAAAGGCCCTGTAGCACCAGGACAATGGAATTGTCCTGGAAAGCAAACACCCCAATGAATAATCTATGAGACATAATGAGTCTTTTGAACGGTTCATTTTTTTCCAGTAGTTTTTGGAAAATGTGGGGAAAAAATGAAAACACATTTTATTTACACAAAGTTGTCCATTTATAAGATATTTCCAACACATAGCATGTACATAGCAAAAATGACACCCCACAATACATTCTGCTATTCCTCCTGAGTATGGTGATACCACATGTGTGAGACTTTTACATAGCCTGACCACATACAGAGGCCCAACATTGAACTAGCACCTTCAGGCGTTCTACAAGCATAAATTACACATCTCATTTCTCAACCCCCTATTACACTTTTAAAGGTCCTGGAGCACCAGGACAATGGAATTGCCCACAAAATTACCCCATTTTGGAAAGCAAACACCCCAACATATAATCTATGATGCATAATGAGTCTTTTGAACATGTCATTTTTTTTTTAAGTAGTTTTTAGAAAATGTAGGAAAAAAATGAAGATGCTTTTATTTTTACACAAAGTTGTCCATTTATATGATATTTCCAACACATAGCATGTACATAGCAAAAATGACACCCCACAATACATTCTGCTATTCCTCCTGAGTATGGCGATACCACATGTGTGAGACTTTTACATAGCCTGACCACATACAGAGGCCCAACATTGAACTAGTACCTTCAGGCGTTCTACAAGCATAATTTACACATCTCATTTCACAACCCCCTATTACACTTTTGATGGTCCTGGAGCACCAGGACAATGGAATTGCCCACAAAATGACCCCATTTTGGAAAGAAAACACCCCAACATATAATCTATGAGGCATAATGAGTCTTTTGAAGATCTCATTTTTTTCCAGTAGTTTTTGGAAAATGTGGGAAAAAAATTAAACCGCTTTTTTTTTTTTTACACAAAGTTGTCCATTTATATGATATTTCCAACACATAGCATGTACATAGCAAAAATGACACCACAAAATACATTCTACTACTCCCCCCAAGTATGGCGATACCACATGTGTAAGACTTTTACCCAGTCTGGCCACATACAGAGGCCCGACATTGAAGTAGCACCTTCAGGCGTTCTACAAGCATAAATTACACACATAATTTCTCAACCTCCTATTACACTTTTAAAGGTCCTGGAGCACCAGGACAATGGAATTGCCCACAAAATTACCCCATTTTGGAAAGCAAACACCCCAACGTATAATCTATGATGCATAATGAGTCTTTTGAACATGTCATTTTTTTTCAGTAGTTTTTAGAAAATGTAGGAAAAAAATGAAGATGCTTTTATTTTTACACAAAGTTGTACATTTATATGATATTTCCAACACATAGCATGTACATAGCAAAAATGACACCCCACAATACATTCTGCTATTCCTCCTGAGTATGGCGATACCACATGTGTGAGACTTTTACATAGCCTGACCACATACAGAGGCCCAACATTGAACTAGCACCTTCAGGCGTTCTACAAGCATAATTTACACATCTCATTTCACAACCCCCTATTACACTTTTGATGGTCCTGGAGCACCAGGACAATGGAATTGCCCACAAAATGACCCCATTTTGGAAAGAAAACACCCCAACATATAATCTATGAGGCATAATGAGTCTTTTGAAGATCTCATTTTTTTCCAGTAGTTTTTGGAAAATGTGGGAAAAAAATTAAACCGCTTTTTTTTTTTTTTTTTTTTTTTTCGCCAAATTAAAAAAAGGGTGTAAAAGGTTTTTGATGACCTTTTTTTA
>BLSH010434192.1:324018-334200 GCA_018402905.1 Glandirana rugosa
GAATCTCCCTGTCTAAGAAGAAGTTTTTGGTAACGGATGAGGATATCCCGGTCGACAACGACATTCACTGTGTAATAACAAGTTTTTAGTAGAGGATCAAGATTTCCCTCTCAAATATCCACAACGAATCTCCCTGTCTAAGAACAAGTTTTTGGTAACGGATGAGGATATCCCGGTCGACAACGACATTCACTGTGTAATAACAACTTTTTAGTAGAGGATCAAGATTTCCCTCTCGAAGGTCGATAACCACACTCGTCACGTAAAGAACGTGGTTTTATTTTTCAGGTCGATACAACCACAAAATTTTTTTTTTTCCATAATTAACCATAATTATTTATGAATGTATCCCGATGTATTATGTAAACGCCCGGGTTACTCCTCTCGTTTATTCCCTGCACCAGTACCACGACGAAGACTACGACCACAACGACCACAACCACTTGGAGGACAACCTTCCTCTCCTACACCAGCTCCACACGGTCGATATGCGTGTTCCCTTTGTGGGAAGCAGCACCATGACCACGTCCCTTATTTGCTCTCCTCATTGGGCCCGCAAATGTATTATGTAGCCCTATGTAAGTATTTATTAATACCAATTAATACCTTTTTTTTTTTAAAACACCAACATAGCTGGACTTTTTATTTTGGTGCAAGAAATGCACTGCTCACACCAATAGCTGGAAGCTCTCCCTTTAGAACTAGGAGATGATTTTTCAACAATAATGTGTCACTTACAGCAACAGCTGGCCCTATAGGAGTAGGCAATGGTTTTTGAACAAGAATCTGTCCCTCTAAGCAACACCTATAAACTCTCCCTTTAGAACTAGGAGATGATTTTTGAACAATAATGTGTCACTTACAGCAACAGCTGGCCCTATAGGAGTAGGCAATGGTTTTTGAAGAAGAATCTGTCCCTCTAAGCAACACCTGGAAACTTTCCCTTTAGAACTAGGAGATGGAGATGATTTTTCAACAATAATGTCACTTACAGCAACAGCTGGCCCCATAGGAGTAGGCAATGGTTTTGGAACAAGAATCTGTCCCTCTAAGCAGAAGCCTCTACCTAGTGCAGTCAGATCACTCAAAGCAGCAGTATGTGAAATCTCAAATTACTCCCACAATCTGATCGTTGTGTACGATCCCACAATCTGATCTTTGTGTACGAACGTAAGATCTTTGCGTTTAGACAGAGTTTAATCTGAAATCTGCAACTCTAAGCAGCAGTATTTGAGATCTCAAATTCCTCCAACAATCTGATCGTTAAGCATGATCGTGGCGATCGTTGTTTTATGCAGAGTTTGATCTGCAACTCAAAGCAGCGGTATGTGAAATCTCTAATTTCTGCTATCTGTCCTCAGAGCAACAGCACAGCAGTAGTTAACTAATCTATCTCAGGATGCAGGGTCAGATGTTAAAATGTCTCTATTCTCTCCCTCACGCTGTCAGCTTCCTCTCCCTACACTAACCCAAGAGCAGGTGACTGCAGCACTACGTGACTCCAGCTTATAAAGAGGCTGGGTCACATGATGCACTGGCCAATCACAGCCATGCCATTAGTAGGCATGGCTGTGATGGCTTCTAAGGGCAAACCAGTGAAACGCTTGTTGATTGGCTGCCCTGCAGCTTCTCAACACGTGGAGTAAAATAGCAGAACTCCGGACCGAACCCGAACGTTTTTTGAAATGTCCGGGTCCGGGCCCCGGACACCCGAAAGTTCGGTACGGACCCGAACGTTACAGTCCGGGTTCGCTCAACACTACTCTTTAGCAACAGACGCCCCAAAAAACTGTATAAGGATTGAACTGGAAAGCATATGGCTTGTGAGACCTTTCCTGATGTGACACATCATTTGCACCCAGGGTTTGGCCCAGGCCCCTAGGAAAAAGCTTTCCAGCTTGTAACAGCAAGGAGATGCTACCAGATCTAACGCTGAAATATTTTCCAGAGATAAAATCCACTTGGAGGAACCTGGACGTGGGAACCACTTATTGTCCAATTAGGCCACAGAATATGGATTCTTCCCAGAAATTCTATTTAGACTCAAAAGAGGTGACAAAGAAGATTCTACTCCACCCAGATCACAGTCATCTCTACCTCTTCTCAGTGGACTAACCCTGCATTTTATGACCTGCCCCCAGATGTAGGACACCACCGTGATGTTGTTCCGCCTTACTGGAGACTAAAAAGCCTGCTGTCTAGTGACAAAAGGCAAAGGGTGCATGAAAGAGCTGGCCAGAAACTAGAATGATCAAAATAACAATTTGGGAGTTCTACTGGCAAAACACCTTCCCAACAGGGAAATTTCTGTGCCAGCAGCACCCTAGCCTTCGTCTGCTTGTTTGCGAGACATGAATCACTGGGTGCATGATCAACATTGGAGAAAAAAACCCATTTGGGCAGGAGGCCATTTCCATTTAGCACACCTCAATATAAAGAATAGAAGAGACCATGGTCCTGATCATCAGGTATTGAGACACTGACAGGTGAAGAGAGGAAAGCCAGGATTACCCAGCATCCTACCACCAGTATGCTCTTGTAGCAAAAACTATGTATCCTGATGTATTAAGGTCTCAGATACACAAGGATTTGTGAAGGAGTCACATGACCCTTTTTAAAAGACTGGCCAGCCAATCTCTTGTAGGGTTCTGAGAACTCCCTCCGTATAGTTGACGGGAATCTCTGTCTAGAGGAGGTGTGGATCGAAAACCCAACTAGCAGACATATATGCTGCATGACGTCTCGACCTATGTAGAAACAGAAGACAGCTCTGGGAAATGAAAATAGGCATCCCTCTGAGCAACAATAGTACTCCTCTTAAAATCACAGCAACTGGGGGATTGCTGTCCCTAGAGACAGTAAGAACCATGTTGACTAGCAGAACTTTTCTATTGTTGCTGGAGCAAAGGATTCCTCCTAGCACAGTCAGAGTCTTGAAGGTGACTGATTGACCAATTTGGCCTGAAGTGCTTGACTTGAGGGTCCAATCGTCTGAGACCAAGGCTGTATCTTCCTATCAGAAAAGGAGCAACCAGGTACCCATAAGATATGTATGGGTGGCGCAAATGTGTAAAATGCCAATAAGCAACCTCTCCCCCAGAAGTGGAGCTCTTTGCTGACTACTTGTTTGAGGACTCTTTCTCTCTTCAATTCTTTCTGGAATCCAGGCCAGAACTGTAGGAGCAAACCCTTTTGGAGTTAGACACTGACTCTTGAACCGCAGTCCTCTTTCATTCAGCAGACATGTACTCTGAAGTAGGAGGCCAGACTAATCACAGCTCTTAACGGTCAAATGAAGCTAGCCCTTGAAGGAAACTGTTTAGACTCTTACAATACAGACAAGATTGTTCCACTTGTAGAATTATTCCCAGCTATTTGCTATCAAAGGAAGCTAGCCCTTGAATGGGACTTCTAGACTCTCACAATGCAGATAAGATTGTCCCACTTGTAGAATTACTTCCAGCTAATTGCTATCAAATGAAGCTAACCCTTTATCGGGACCGTTTAGACTCTCGCAATGCAGACAAGATTGTTCTACTTGTAGAATAATCTCCAGCTAATTGCTATCAAGATAAAGTTTGCCCTTGATCGGGATAGTTTAAACTCTTGCAATGCAGACCATATTGTCCCACTTGTCAGAATTGTTCTTTAGAATAGAATTAACATTCTTCATGCCAACTTCCAATGCATTGGAAGAGAGGCAAGCTCCCAGATATACCCCTTAGGGACATGTCCAACACAAAGCTACCACCAGAAGATGCTACACTCTCCAAGGACACACCAAATCATCATGATTGAGTATACCCCTGAAGGCCACAGCATCCTCCAATGACAACCCCATGTATACGGCTAAGCTGACGAAGGCCACATCAACTAAACAGGTGATTCATTATGCTGGAAATCCTCTTCCCCATAATTGCCTTAATCTGATATCCTGCAGTGCAGGTATAAGTGTCCTAGTTCGGTTTTGATCACTAAGACTTTCTGCTGCTCTGTCCTTCTGTTCAATTTGCACACCTCTTCAAGCATGAGCTTCTAGCTTAAACATCATAGGAAAAAAGGCAATGCACTCCTTTGGAAGTGCTGGTCGATGTCATCTTGCTCCCTGGGTGCCTGAACAAGGCAGAAAATTCATACAGGTTTTTACCAGCCAATGCATGAGCAGCAAATGCCCAGTTTACCGTGTGCATAATACATGTAGATCTGGAGACACTTAATAGCCATGTCCATTAGTTAGCTTTCTATACACTAGTTTTAAGAGGCCTGCATAAGAGCTGACAATTCAGGTACAGTATCAGTAAAGAAGACACTGCCCCCCTCCAGCTTTAACCTGCATAAAGCTGTCAAGGCATAGAGGTATTAGGCTGCAGCAGCACAAGGAATTGTTGCAGAAATAAACAAATACCTGCAAGTCTAAGGGAGAACTCCACATTGTTAAGAAAATAAATATTATAACACGTACAAGTGCTACTCAAGCCATGCAGTAATTTATTAAATTACCTTCCCAATTCAAACTGCAGCTGCTGAAGTTCCCTAAGCTGTCCAGAGAGACAAAGTAACAGTTGTGTATTTGCTAGGTGAGAGAAAACCCATAAGGGGTTAACTACTGCTAAAGGAATACTACCACTGCAGACTTCTTACATCAGAACATCACTACACAGGTGATTTCATTATACAAAGCCTCCAACGCAGAAAGAAAAACCTTTCTTAAAAAGATATCGGTTCAGGACAGAAAGCAACTGCATCAAACTTTGATAAAAAATGCTGCAATGCACGTGAGAGCATGGACATCTCCATATGTTTTCATTTTGGTTATTATTTATTTATTTTTCTTTTTTTAACATAAGTGCACTGGCAGGCATCACATATGGGCACAGTGCCATCCCTACAGTGCACTGTATGCCCCTTACCTGGTGGTCTAGTGTGGGCTCCCTGGTGGTCACTAGGCGGCCTTCAGATCTTCTCCCTGGTGGTCTATAGGTGGCCTCCTTATGTTGTCCCGGGGGGGGCTCCCTGGTGGCCCTGGTCGGCTCCCTGGTGGTCCAGTGTGGCGATCCTGAGGGGGGCTGCACTGATAAATGTTCAGCGCAGCCCCCCTGTCAGGAAAGCAGCCAATCGGCTCTCCACTACTCAGGTCTGCAAAGCCAATAAATGTCTCTTCCTGTTTACACTGTGATCAGCCATGATTGGTCATGGCTGATCACATGGTAAAAAGCTTCCGATGGAAGCCTTTTACCTAGATCGGTAATGCGGTGGGTCAAACTAACCCACGGCACCACCGATCACCGCGATGCACGCCCCCCTGCACGCGCAATCGTGGGCGCGCAATCATGGGTCATCCTGAGGACATCAATAGACATCCAATCGGGATAATGAAGACACCACCCAGCTGTCATTTGTCAATAGGCCGAGTGGGAAGTGGTTAAATAGCTGTCCACTGTAGTAACTCCTATACATGAAAGGGTAATGGGGTGCTCCACTAAATTAGGAACGATCGTATCACATAAAGTTTGCCCCTTCCTAAAAATCACAGAATTATATAGATTGTGTCCATTTTAACGTGAACCTGGTAAGAGGAAGAAAGGAAAGGGTAGGGGTAAGTGAGAAGGGGGGGTTGAGGAGGGGAGGTTGAGGAGAGGGATGGGTAGAGGGAGGTGGAGAAGGGGGTACAAGGAATAACAACCAGAGAAGAGATCAAGTGTACCAGTCAAAAAACATTACATGCCCCAGAGCAATTTCAAATATCAAGGTGTAGCCGTGCATTTAGAATTATGAAACCATAAAGGCCAGGTTGCAATATATTTGACATAGGATAGATTTTTGAGGGCAGACATCTCCATTTTGCATTGATAGTTTATGTCATGAATCATTGAAGAAGTCGATGGTTGTATTGAAGATTACCATAATCTGGTAATATTACGTTTCGCTGTGCGTAGTAGATGTACTATAATTGTCCTAGAGTTGGGAGGGAGCTTTTCTAAACCAACACGAAGTAGGGCTAAGGCAGGGTTGGGACTAATAGGGTATTCTACAATCTCAGATATTAGGGTGAAGATTTGATTCCAAGATGAAGAGATGGATTTGCAAGACCATGCAATGTCTCCAATAGTAATGCTAACAGAGAGTGCGGCACTCGTGTTATAGGAAATACTGTATATCATAAAGTTCTACAATATCACATATGCATGAGGGTATCATATAAACCATATGCTGGTATGACAAATTATAAAAGCAAAATAAGCGAATATGAATATGGAGGAATAGTCCACAGTAAAGTCTATCTCTTGATAATTGAAGTGATATTTCTTCCTCAGAGATTCAAGTATTTCAGTGGTCAGGTGCTCATGGTGACAAGTGATTAGAGTGACATCCAATAGTAATAAGGGAGTGCGCTTGCCAGAGGCTGGTAGGGCACCAGCAAAAGATGTATGGACTTGTTCACATTGCAGGTAGTTCAGACGGGCATGGTGAATCTAGTGACAAGTGAAGTGAATGGTGCTCCAAGTGGTAGTTATGAGAAGTGGGTACGCTTACCAGAAGCCAGTACTCAATCAGCAGGAGTGACTTTGGAGACTCGGAAGAGGTAGAGAGGTGGTAGTGGTTCCTTCTGGGGATCCTTGATCTTCTCCTGCTTTGTCCTCCTCGGAGACGTTAGGGTGTGGGGGACACTCTCCCAGTATCCCAGCCTGCAAATAGACTTCCGCTTCCGGGTTTGAGATTGGTCTAGCTGCCTGACACTCAGACAGCCCTCAGTTGGAGGTAGTTTTGTGGCATTGTTGGGCAAAACAGTAGGGATTTTATCCAGCACTATGTTTTTTCTCTGGTGGGGTGCCACCAATAATACAATTAATCCAAGTGTAGCTAGATAATATGCATGTATTTGGGGGAGGCCTGTACCGCCTCTTCTAGTAGGACATATCTGTATATTAGTTGTGCAGCGAGGGCATCCATAGTCTCATACATAATGAGAAAATTGAGTTTGTATTTTGTGAAGAAAGTTAGAGGGTAGTGGTATTGGCTCAACTTATGTTCTGAGCCATGAAATGGAATACCTGGAATTAAGGTGTCCTCTAATTTTTTCTGCTAGTGGTTCAATGATAAGTGCAAAGATGATAGCTGAGAGAGGGCATCCCTGCCCGGTACTATTAGTTATGTCAAAAGGCTTGGAAAGTGTATCTGTGGTCAATGCTGATGGAAAAGACTATAATTACATAATTGCTGATTGTAACCAGCCCGTAATTCCATATTTTTGTAGTACCACCTTTAAGAATCCCCAATGCACTTGATCAAACGCCGTCTCTGGTGTTTGATCCAATAAATTGAAGTTGAGCTGGGCGGTGAGGAGATCAATTGAATGGAGAAAAGTCGTTATAGCAGTGTGAGAGGGTGGCTATATTGTTTTGTAGATTACATAGTGAGCAATAGCTAAATGTGTTTGCTATATCCTGTGGGTTGGAGCGTTAGTAGTGAGATGTCGGATTCAGGATATTTTGGCTTTAATGCATTGCTGTTTTACATGTCTATCTAAAAGAGCTACTACTTTGTTCCCTAATGAGTAATATGTTGCTTTAGCTCATTTTAAATATAGATCATATTTGTATAGTAAGACGGAACAAAGTTTGTTTCTATCAGAGAGCAGGGAAGAAAGAAACTAGGGGAAGGGTTACGTTTATTTTGCTCTGCTTTAAGTTTAATAAATGCTAACACCTCTTCTATTTGATGGGGTCCTCTGGCTTTTGCCATAAGAATTTAGCTTTATAAGAATGCCTCTCATGTAGGCTTTGTAGGTGGTCGATAGCACAGGTGTGGTTACATCTGTGGTGACATTGGATTCAAAGAATCTTTGATGTGCATCATTGATCATCTGGTGGACTTTGGAATCTGCAACAAGGGTAGAATTTAGTCTCCAGAGGCGGGGAATATTGGGTCTTCAAGGGTGTCCAAGCTCAATACTGGTCGTAGTGTGATCAGACATTATGTCACCAACCATTGAAGATTAAATATGTTGAAGAGTCCTTTTATCTGTGATAAAAAGGTCTATTTTGGAGTATGAGACTTGGGATGGGGAGTAATGTGTGTATTCACTATCTGCACCGTGTTGGCAATTCCAGATGTCGCATAGGTAGTTACTGTGGAGGAAGCAATTTAAGACCCGATGAGACCTGTGGACATTTGCCTGAAGAGGAGTGAAATGCAGGATCTCCGATGGTCTTAAAGTCACCTCCAATTATTAAATGGCAACATCTCTGTGTGATTTGTTTAAGAAGAAGTTTGCAGTACTGGCTATTTAGTCCCCGGGCATTAAAGTGTTACTAAAGTCTGATTTTTATAAAAAAATAAAATAACAAGACATGACAACATGTTATGCTCACCTGCTCTATGCAGTGGTATTGCACAGAGTGGCCCCGATCCTCCTTTTCTCTGGTCCCCGACGGTGATCTTGGCTCCTCCTCTTCTGTATGTGTCCCCATAGCAAGCCATTTGCTATGGGGACACATGGGGCGTGCCCGCTTTCAACCTGTGAAAGTCCATAGACTTACACAGTGGGACTTAGGCCCCCTCCACTTCCTCTTTACTGCCTTTGATTGACAGCGAGCCAATGGTTCCTGCTGCTGCTCCTATGCTGTGTGAAGAGGAAGAGAGAGGAGAATAGATGCAGCCGTGCACAGCACTTATTTCTTATCCCTTCTATTCCCCTTCACACAGGGAAGGGGGGGGGCACAGGGAAACTGAACATGTTTTTTATATTAATGCAAGTAATGCATTAAGGTAAAAAACGTTTTTAGGTTGAGTATCACTTTAACCACTTGACAACTGGGCACTTAAACCCCCTTCCTAACCAGACCAATTTTCAGCTTTCAGTACTCTCACATTTTGAATGACAATTACTCACTCATGCAACATTGTACCCATATGAAATTTTCGTCCTTTTTTTCCCACAAACAGAGCTTTCTTTTGGTGGTATTTAATCACCATTGGGGTGTTTATTTTTTGAGCAATAAATGGAAAAATACCGAAAATTTTGTTTAAAAATGCATTTTTCTTTATTTCTGTTATAACATTTTGCAAATTAGCAACTTTTCTTCATAAATTTTGGCCAAAATTTATACTGCTATATATCTTTGGTAAAAATAACCCAAATTAGTGTATATTATTTGGTCTTTGTGAAAGTTATAAAGTCTACAAGCTACGGTGCCAATCACAGAATATTGATCACACCTGATGCACTGATGGCCTATCTCATTTCTTGAGGCTCTAACAAGACAGAAAAGTACAAATACCCCCCAAATGACCCCTTTTTGGAAAGTAGACAGTCCAACGTATTTAGTAAGAGGCATGGCAAGTTTTTTGAAGTTGTCATTTTTTACCACAATTCTTTGCAAAATGATGATTTTTTTTTTCATTTTTTTTCCACAAAATTGTCATATTAACAGGTTATTTCTCACACCCAGCATATGTATACTACCAATTACACCCCAAAACACATTCTGCTACTCCTCCTGAGTATAGTGATACCACATGTGTGAGACTTTTACACAGCCTGGCCACATACAGAGGCCTAACATGCAGGGAGCGCCATCAGGCTTTCTAAGGACATAAATTACACATATAATTTCCTGACTACCGCTTGCACTTTTGAAGGTCCTGGAGCACCAGCGCAATGGAAACGCCCAAAAAATGACCCCATTTTGGAAAGTAAACACCCCAACGTATATTCTAGGAGGCATAACGAGTCTTTTGAACGGTTCATTTTTTCCACAAGTTTTTGAAGGTTTTTGAACACCTTTTTTACTTGGCAAGTTTTCTGAGCAATACGGAGGATCTTATATGCAACCCCACAAATGAAAGGTTTTACCCCAGTAAAAAACCCGCAAAGGTAACGCGACCACGAGGTCCTGGAAGTTTTCACGTTCGCCATCAGTCCTTTAATATACACATTAAATACAGGAATCTTTCGGACTACCGCGAGGGACGTACAATCCGGAGACATACACCGGTCCGACACATTTTCAGAGTGTGTACACCATAGTGATATGAGTCCTCCTCATCGTCTTACACAAAACCCCACATTAACCATCATATGTATACGACCCACACTCTTTATTGGACAATTATACTGTTAAAACACCTTTTTTTTACTTTTTTTTTTAGTAGTAAAACGTTTCTTAACACCATTTTTTA
>BLSH010434192.1:335582-345674 GCA_018402905.1 Glandirana rugosa
AGTGGGTACGTAGGCACGAGTGCGTAGACAGTGGGTACGTAGGCACGAGTAGGTAGACACGAGTGAGTAGGGAGTGGGTACGTAGGCACGAATGGGTGACAGATGGGTGGGCACGGATGCATGGGTGACGGATGGGTGAGCATGGATGCATGGGTGACAGATGGGTGAGCACGGATGGGTGAGCACGGATGTATGGGTGACGGATGGGTGAGCATGGATGCATGGGTGACGGATGGGTGAGCATGGATGCATGGGTGACGGATGGGTCATGGGTGGGCACGGATGGGTGGGCATGGATTCATGGGTGATGCATGGATGAGCATGGGTGATGGGTGGGCATGGTTTTATGGGTGACTGATGGGTGGACACAGATGGGTGGGCATGGATGAGGGCGTGGGCATGGGTGAAGCTTGATGGGGGTCCCTGCCTGGCACATAGCGGTGCTGTGGGCACTTCAAATCCTGCCCACAGCACCGCTGCATCTCCTCTCTCCCCCCTCTCCTGTCACACTGCACCGATCGGTGCGGAGAGGGGGGAGACAAGCCGGCACTTCCGCCGGCTTGTTTACATGTGATGCTCCATCATTTGACGGAGCGATCACGTGGTAAACGGGCGCTCCAAGCGGCCATTTACCGTGATTCGTGATGTGCCAGGTCTCATAGACCCGGCGGTCACGGATGCTCCCAGGTGCGCGTGTTATAACGTCCTCCCAGAACAATGAGTGCCACTTGCGGCCGTGTAACTACGTTACACGGTCGGCAAGTGGTTAAAGTGTTACTAAACCCACAACAGTAAAATCAGTCTGTATATACAGTAAAGCATGGTTGCTATACTCACTGTGGAACTTAAGGGGTTAATCCTCTGCACTGTGTATAAAGGCTGTGGGATCCTGTGTTCTCTGATCCTCCTCTTCTTTAACTGACTCCAACCCATCTAGTGATAGAACACAGCATTAGGAGTCAAACTGCACATGCTCAGTTTGGTGTGTATTGCTAGAGTTTTTTTTTCTTGGGAGAGTGATTGTGATCAGCACAGGGCCAATCAGTACTGTCCAGACAGAGGATCAGGGAAGAATGAAAACTCCTCCTACAAGCTTTAAGCAGAGACTGATACAAGTCACAAGATTGCTATATACTTCTGATGGGAAAAGGTATTTAGCAGTTTATATTCAATATAAATATATGTTCTGAGTACTGTGGGAGATCATATATAGTGAATGCAGGTTCTGGGTTTAGTAACACTTTAAAGCAGAGTTCCACCAATTTAAAAGTCAGCAGCTACAAAAAGTGTAGCTGCTGACTTTTAATAAACAGACACTCACCTGTCCCATGGTCCAGCGATGTGGCCACCCACGATCCAGCGATGCAGCCACCCGATGCCTCGCTCCTCTCCCTCTCCCCTCTGCGGTGCCGGAATGGCAAGTGTGGGCATCTGGCTGTGGCTTCACAGCTGGGCGTGCACTGCACATGCACGAATCGCGCTGCGCATTGTGAATGGCTGGGCAATCTTCTGGGACCCGTGACGTATCCCTGAAGATTTCAGGGAGGGAGGGGGGAGAGGTGAGCTTCCTTCCAGCGCCATGGTGCCAGGGGCAGAAGTGGGGGCTGGGTACCTATCAGAGGCGTAACTAGAACCTTCAGGGCCCCGGTGCAAGAAATTATGAAGGGCCCCCTGACCCCTGGCCAGGGCCCTTCCCTCTTCCCACTGATCCTGGGGCCCTTTACGCCTATTGTGGGTCCCTTTATTACGGTACTGCAGTGGGGCCCTTTCACAAGTTCTGCAGCAGGCCCCAGGGGGACCAGGGAAGCACACAGGGGCCCTGGGAACAGCAGAAGACAAGTAAACTGTATGGAGGAGATTGGGTCCTCTAAATGCCACCCCCCGCCATCCTTCCTATTCAGGTGTACAAGGGAGGCACATGGGCCCCCTGGACCATGGGGCCCGGTTGCAATTGCAACCCCTGCAACCCCTATCGTTACGCCCCTGGTACCTATCAAAACTAGGTACCCGCTCCCCTTCTCCAAAAAAAAAAAAGAACATGGCAAATGTGGCATGTCAGGGGTTCACCAGTGCTTAAAGCGGAAGTTCCACTTTTAGGTGGAACTCTGCTTTAAATGAAACAATCTTGAAAGTCATGTCAGCACTTAGAATTAGATGTACAGTACATGGTCAATTTGGTTCTTTGGACAGAATGCTGTAGTTGTCCTAAAAAATCCAGGGAATGTGTCAAATTAGGGCACAGGCTGTGCGTAGGTGATAGGAGAAGTCATCGATCTGGATAGGGTCATAGAATAAGCTCACTATGGGTTAGCCTAGAGTCGTGGAATCGCCAGAAATTCTGTAGAGGATTGTGGAGCAGTGAAGACTGGTAAAACAAATGGGAATGAGTACAAAAGGGGTATAAAAATACTTGCTAAAACTGCAAGAGAGATGGGCAGCATTTAAAAATGTAAAAAACAGCCACCAAAGGAATAATCACCTACACGGGCTATCAATTTCAATACAAGATTTGTAATAGACGTATACGATTCCAAAAGCATTGGCTAGGGTGAGGAACACCTCCTTGCGGAAAACAACTGGGGTGCATCCCATCAACCTCACCCGGCCAATCTTTTTTTTTTTTTGAACTTATCCAAATAATGTTTATTGAGTTTTGAACATTATACAAGAGAAATTAGAATATGGTATGATGTAACATTATATACATAAAGGTACTGGTATACATCTTGATATAGCGTCAAAGATTCCTTGTATTTATATAATTGGATATTCTTACATTCGCACGTTTCCTCTCGCCCAGTGGTTGTTTGGTCGTGTGGAGATATAGTATATTGTTGTGAGTGGTTATAGTTTTGGTCTTGTCTTGTCTTCCTCTTCTACCCACCCCAGTGTCTCCGGACTTTTCGGTCGACCCAGTCGGGGTCCTTGTGGTCGGGAAGGGGCATCCGGGGTAGGTTTCCCGAGGGAAGTCAGTGGTCTGCTATCAGTCGCGTATCTATTTATGTTACCTTAAGAAGTTTCTGGTGCCATTGCACCCACAGATTCCATTTTTTAGTGGAGGATTGTGCGCTATTAGAGCTAATAGCCATCAGATGTTCGTATGTGTAATGCAAGTCTATTGTCTCAATTACTTCAGATATTGTAGGTAGTTTTTGCGTTTTCCATTTACGCGTGATGTTGATTTTGGCGGCTAAGAGGGTGTTAATCGTTATGTTACGGGTGTGTGATGGGAAGTCATCAATTCCGAGGGAAAGGAGTGCTAATTGTTGGTTAGGTGTGACTCGGATCTGTGTTATTTGAGTGAGTAGGTTGAAGACATCTGTCCAGTATGTTTTTAAGTGAGGGCACTTCCATAGGATATGGAGTAGGTCTCCTTTGTCTCCACATTCTCTCCAGCAGAGATTGGATGTCGCTGGGTATATCTGGGAGATTTTGTCTGGCGTTAGGTACCATCATTGTGTGAGTTTGATTGTCATTTCCCATAAATTTGCGTTGTGTGTGGCTGCGTATGTGTGCTGCAGTGCTGTGGTCCACTGGTGGGTCGTGAAGGTTATCCCAAGTGATTTTTCCCAATCCATTAGGGGTTTGTTTTTATGTAGAGTGTTTTTTTGTTGGAGTAGGTTGTAGAATATGGAGATTCCTTTGTGTTTTGAATCGGAAGAGTTTAGGTATGTCCACATTGGTGTAGGTATTCTGATGAGGCATTGGGGGATTTTGGATATACAGTGTTTAATCCGTAGGTAGGTGAAGATTTCTTTGTCTGGTAAAAGGAATTGCTCCTGCAATGTGTTAAATGGTTTAGGGGTGTTGTCCGTCAGTAAGTCATGTAGGTATGTGATGTTTCTGTCCATCCAGGAGGTTGTTGATATTGAGGGGATAAGATAGTGAAGGGTTTGGATGTGGATATTGATATTTGTGGTTTCGGAACGTGGGAAGTTTTGTTGGGTCAATTTCTTCCAGATGGTTGCTGATGTTATCATAGTTGGTGGGAATGATGTTGGGAGTTTGGCTCCTATTGAGATGGCTAGGATCCAGTTAGCTAGCGAACTGCCTTTGAGGTATGATGCTTCAATTTTGCCCCATGAAGTGGAGGGTGTGGGGTGGAAGCAATCTTTCAGGTTGGTTAAGACAGAGGCATAGTAGTAGTCTTGAATGTCAATGTATCCTGCTCCTCCCGCCAATTTGTTTTTGATTAATACTTTGTGGGCCCTTCTAGGTTTTTTTCCTAGCCAGATGTATTTCGTTAGCAGGGATTGCAGGGATTTGAAATATTTTTGTGGTATGGGTATTTGGAGGGTGCTAAAGAAATAGAGTAGTTGTGATAAGTGGAACATTTTAAAGGCAGCTAACCTGCCTACCCAGGATAATTCATATTTGGAGAGGTTAGCGAGATTATCCTGAAGTTGAAGTTTGAGTGGGATGTAGTTAGCTTGGAATAATTGTTTGGTTGAGCTGGTCAAATGTATGCCTAGGTATGGTATGGCTTCCTCAGCCCAGGTTTAGGGGTATCTTTGTTGTAGATATAGTTGTGTAGTAGCGTCTACGTTTATGGATAGAATGAAGGATTTTGTCTCATTTACTTTGTAGTATGACGTGTCGCTGAACCATTTTACGATTCTTTGGGCTTCAGATAGTGAGGAGGTTGGGTTGCTTAGTATTAAGATCACGTCATCCGTGAAGAGACTGATTTTGTGTTCATGGGACTCCAGGGTTAGGCCAGAGATTTTGTTATTTGTTCTGATATGTTCCGCTAAGGGCTCTATGGCTAGGTTGAAGATGAGAGGGGATAGGGGGCATCCCTGTCTGGTACCATTGGAAAGTCGGAAGGGTGTCGATAGGGCGTCTGAGGTGTAAACTTTTGCTGACGGGGCGGAATAAAGTGCTAAAATCGCTTGTAGTATTCTTCCTTGAAAGCCGAATTTCTCAAGGGTCAATGACATGTATGTCCAATTTACCCTATCGAATGCCTTCTCTGCATCCAGAGAGAGGAGCAGAGAAAGTGTTCCTGTAGAGTTAGCATGGTGAATTAGGTTGATTAATCTTCTGGTGGCATCTGATGATTGACGTCCTTTTGTAAAACCGGATTGGTCCTCATGGAGAAGGTCTGGTAAAAATTTGGCTAATCTGTTCGCTATAGTTTTTGCGTATATTTTTGAGTCTAAATTGAGGAGCGATATTGAGCGGTAATTTTTCGGTGTGGAGGAGTCTTTTCCTGATTTTGGGATGGTGATGATAATGGCCTCTAACATTTCAGGATGGAACGTGGATTTCGTGGCAATGGAGTTGAGTGCGGTGCTAAAATGGGGTGATAAGATGTCTGTAAATTGTTTGTAGTATACTCCCGTGTACCCATCAGGTCCGGGTGATTTAGAGTTTGGTAGCAGTGAGATTACGTTTGCGATTTCTTGTGATGTGAAAGGCTCGTTAAGAGTGGAAAGCTGTTGTGGAGTTAGTGATGGGAGATTGATCTGGTTTAAAAATTTTTGGATATCCTGAGTAGTAGGTTGGTGGGTGTCAGGGTCTGCGTGTAGATTGTATAGGTCCTTGTAGTATGTGCCAAATGCTTCTGCTATTGCTTGGGGTTTGAGGAGGCGTTCATTTGTGTATGGGTGATGGAGATGTGTGATTTTCGTTTTCAGTCGTTTGCCTTTTATGTATGTTGCCATGGTTTTGCCTGCCTTGTTTCCCGTAGTAAACATTTTCACTTTCAGGTATTTTTGCGCCTTGTTGAATCTCTGCGTTAGCATCGATCTTAGCTCAAGTCGCAAAGAAAAGATCTTATCTTGGATTTGGGTGGAGGGGTGTGTCTTGTTTTTGTTGTCAAGGTCTGAAAGGTCTTTAGTAATGGTCTCCAGTCTAGTCGTCCTATTTCTTTTCTCCCTAGCCCCTAGTTGGATGGGTTTCCAGTTGGGTTGAGTCGCGGTAGGGAGTCTGTTGATTCTCTTGCATGGTTCCTTTCTCAGGCGAGTATTGCTCAGTTCGTGCTGTCGGAAGAGTATACCAAAGAAACAAAAGGAAACAGCAAACACGTATAAGAAAGGGTGGGGGGAAGGGGAGTAGAAGGGAGAAAAAGAGGGTATAACAGATATGATAGTAACCAAAAGTGTGAAATAGATATTTGGTGTAATCCAGCAAATAGGTCAAGATTGCTGGTCGTTAAGTGGGGGAAAGTTCGGCTCTAGAGGTGTGATGTCATCTGCCAGACCGGAGGAATGATTCTTACATCTTAGTATATAGGGCAAACTTTTATTTATGGAATTCCGTGTGGGGTCTTCCTTTGTTTTGGTGTAATTCCCTTGGTGGTGGGTGGTTGTAGTGTTCTGGGGGATCAGGAAGTATGCCCCAGGAATGAAGGAGTTTCAGTCCTTGTTCCATTGAGGTGATATGGGTTTTGAATCCGTTTCTGGTTACTATAATGGAAGCTGGATATCGCCATTTGTATATCAGCTTGTGGTTGCTAAGGGCCTTGGTAATTGTTTTCAATTGCCTCCTTAACTGTAAGGTATGTTGGGATAGATCTGCGTAGATCTGTAAACGATCGTACGAAGGTGGCAGCTTGGGTAATACTCTGGCTTTGGAAATTATTTGTTCCTTAGTGGAGTAGAAGTGAATCCGCATCAATACATCTCTTGGGATGTCATCTGTCAGGTGTTTCGGTTTGGGGATTCTGTGGATGCGATCAATGCTCAGCTCAATGAGGGGGGCTTCGGGTAGTAAAGCGATGAAGAGGTCGATGGCATATTTGTGTAATCCTGATGGGGGTATGGATTCTGGGACACCTCTTAGTTTTATATTGTTACGGCGGCTGCAATCTTCTAAATTCGCTAATTTAGATTTGATCCATGTGATTTCCTCTTTTTGTTCCTCATATGCATCCACTAAATCATTGACAGTCTGAGTGCATTCAGACATTTTGGATTCTATGTATTACACTTTCTCCTCCATGTGTTGTACATCTGTGGTAACCTTGTGGAGGAATGATTAAAGACTGGACATCAATGATGATTGCAAGGACAGTAGCATATCTTTCATCATTGTGTCTATGACTGGCTGGCCTGATGTGGGGAAGGAGGCTATAGGAGAGTGTGCTGCAGCGTCAGGGCCCCAGAGCTGGGTATCTGTACTCACTGCGGTGGCGGTAATCCGTGGTGAATCCATTCTCATCCTCGCTTTTGCGGGGCTGTGAGATGAAGGGCTTGAGATCGGGAAGTGTCTGGGCGATGTTGGAGTGTTGTCTGCTAGTGTTTCTTCTTGTACGGCGTCTGGAAGGTCTGTGTATGCAGACGCACCAGGGAGGCCTCGTCGTCGGCGCCATCTTGGACTCCATTGTCTCCCGGCGCTGGTCTGAAAAAGAAGTCTGTGACCTTCTGTGGTTTGCGATCTTCTTTTCTTTTGCGATGCATTTGTGCTCTGGGTGAGTGGGTTCTCTAGGGAACTCTATTGGGGTATGTGAGCTAAAGATGCCCGGCGTTTCGCTGGTTTTCCTCCAATCGGCTGAGGAGCTCTCTGCTTAAGCGGCCATTCTTCAGCGCGCGCAACCCCCCCCCCTCACCCAGCCAATCTTGACATTCACCCCCCCACACACCCAAAACAACTCACCTCACTCTGGTTGCCTCGGAGCAGTCTCACTCTGCTTGACGCCTCCCCCCCCCCCGTGATCCACTCTAGTAAAAACCTGCACTCCCCCCTCGATAGTTGGATGGTTGTAAATTATTTAATTGTGACTGATTAGCTTAAAGCCTATGATCGATGTGGTATCTGCCCGCTGGTTCACCTTGTATGGCTGCCTATGGAGTCCATTGTATCCAACTTGCTCTATTATGTATCTATATTGTATTAACACAAAGGAGCATTGGTAAAGCTACAATGTAGAAGCAGCATGCTTCAAAGGTGATATTAGCAGGGCTGTGGACTAGTATGTGTGATAATTTGCAGCAGTATTTACTGCTGCAAAGACTTGGAGGGGAAATGAACAACCATACCAGCAACAGGCTGATATGGAAAAACAGAGTTTTCTGTAGTCTAATCTAGTGGGAGTTGGCCAAGGCCCCCCAGCTATCATCACAGAGGGAATGGTGTAAGGCAATCACGCAGGCCTGTAGATTCTGCTGTCAGGTCCACTCCACTTCCATATGTTGCAGTGTTTGTGGAGTGGATGATTGGTCATCCACAGGCAGAATGTACCATTCTTTGAGCAGGGCTAAGCAAGCTCCTAGGCTGTGGATCATGAAGGACTTATCATGTCATTTAATTGTAATCTTAGTGGGAAAGTGCCATACCCTATGCAGTTGTTCCAGAGGGCTTTAGTGATGGACACTAGTTTCTTTCTGTGGTGTGGTGTGGTCTGGGAGAGGTCTGTGTATAGCTTAACACCTGTATACGGTGCAGGGAATCAGGGAGAATTCCTTGCCATGGACATAATCATAATCTTCTCCTTTATGTGATAGAAGTAAAAGCGTGCAAGCACATCTCTAGGAACTGACGCAGATAAGAATGGTGGTTTAGGGATCCTGTATGCTCTGTCTATGGTCAATTCCAGGTCAATAATCATTGACAGGAGATGTTTCATAAGTTGTTGTATCTTTGGTTTCAGCTGCTGAAGCTCTGTGTCATGGTCTGAATGAGCATCCACTAGATCATTATGGGTCAATAACATTTCTCCCATTTTAGTTTCTATCTGTTGAATTCCCTGATCTTGTTCTTGTATAGTGCTATATAGTGGGGAGGTCACTGCCGAGAGGTCAGCTTGCAGGATTTGTCTCAGGGACAACAGCATGTTCTTCTTGGCTAACTCAGACACAGGCTTATCTGTAGCAGGGAAAGCTTTAACAGTGGATTTCAGCTGCAGGAATGGCAGAGAGGGAGACAAAGCTACGGAGTCTGGGAGGCTATGGGTTTTGGGTTTAGATTTGACAGGGCTGTGAGTAGTAGGTGAGAGAGGGGGAGAGGACTCACCAGGATCCCCATCATACAGAGAAGCTGACAATCTGCAGTCTGGCATGTAGTATCCATGTTCAGAGATGAGCACAGAGGAGCTGCTCTAAGCGCCATCTTGATTGCAGCCTGGTCCATGGGCTGGGTAGAAGTCTGAGCTTCTGTGTGCTGGAGCCTTCCGATGTTGGGACATGTTGCCCACAGGTAGAGGAGTGTTTGAGGGGCTAAATGAGTGGGTGATTGCCCTGGACAACGGTCTGGAGCTGGGATGTCAGAGCTCTAGGAAGAAACCACCATCAGCTGGGCACGCCCCTACCTTATTTATTTATTTTTAGGTTTTTTTAGTCACATCAAGCATGATTACTTTAATGCAGATGTTGATCAGGCATAATGTGATACAAAAATAACCAAAAAAATATTTAAAAGTTGTAAAAAAAAGAACAGTTTTTGCCTTATTTTTTCACTCACATTTGACCATGAAAATTGCAATTTTTTTATAACTATGTCCTTACTGTGTAAAAACAACTTTTTTTTTCATTTGCAGCAATTCTTTTTTCTTACTTTTCTTTTAAAATTCATGTTCACTTTTTTTTAAGCATAAGCCAAAGAAGAGCACATTGTCCTTGCTTGATCATTAAAGCATTTTTTAACCCCCCCCCCCCCCTAACGTGTAATTTCTCTGTCCTCGTCTAAAAAAAAAACCCCCCCCCCCCCCAATTTTTTACGAAATTACTAGTTCGTTCCTGTTACACGAGAAGAAACCGAATACGAATTTTTTTTCACTTGTACTTAAAATTTTCTTTTCATTCTTTTTTCTTAACGACGTTTACTTTTTTTTTCAACAAAAATGTGTCATTCCTGTATCAATATTTTTTTAACGTTAAAAGTACCAGTTTACACTCACTTTTTTATTCCGTTTTTGACAAGAAAAAAAATGTTGAAAATTTATAAAAAAACCAATAAAAACATAGTGTAATACGGACTAGTTGTAGACGTAATTTCATTAGTACGAACTACACTGATTTTTTTGGATTTTTATTTATTTATTCCATCCCCGCACGGGTCGACTACCACCAAAGAAGGATCTCGAGACTGTAGGGTCGAGGTCTGGCAACAGGTCCCGTTAGTGGGTGAGTAAATCGGGGAGTTTGTGAGGAG
>BLSH010434192.1:345684-355909 GCA_018402905.1 Glandirana rugosa
CTAAATCTTATATCATTAAAGCATTTGTTAACCGAAAAAAAAAATCTGCTCCTGTCTCTTTAATGTGCAATTAGCAGCATGGTGCTTTTGCTTTTTAAATGATCCCTCCGTATCCCCGAAAATACCTGTGTGATAATGCCAGGTCATGACTTCCCCCCTGTGTACTGACTCCCCTGTATATAGCTTATCTTGGAGCCCCGTGGTCTATGCAGGCTATGTCACTCCCAGCTCTCCTATCTCCTGTGTGCCTGTCTTCAACTCCCCCCCTCCCTCTTCCTCTCGTAGCTTCTCCTCTCTGCTCTCATACCCTATTCATGATTAGGGATGATCCAATGGTTCAGTACTAACTTTGGCTGTTTGGGCGTCCATCCAGTGCCATATTTAGACCTTGGGGGGGCCCGGGGCACTTCAAATTTGGGGGCCCCACAATATAATTAAATTATATGAAGGTCCTCTACTCCAGTGGTTCTCAACCCTGCCCTCAAGTACCCCCAACAGGCCATGTTTGTACATACCTACACTGTTTTAACGCTGCACTATATTTTACTTTAAACTGCACAATTGGTCGATTGGAGTGGCAGCTGCTGCTATTTATAACTTTTTACCAAGAGCGCAGTATTTTTATCCTTTTTACCAATTTTGTCTGTTAGTCAGTCGATTCCTTCCCCTTCATTGTCCCCATGCCTCCAGGGATACTACTGTGTCACAGGGTCTCCTGAAGAGGGGAGAGCTCCTCCCCTTCACTCCATTGGTGTCAGCTGGTCAGCTGACTTTCTCTTCCAACGTCTACCTCAGCCGCCCTACATGGCTTCCCTCTCCATAGATAGCAGCCTTTCCTCAGCAGCCAAGAGGCAACTGCCCCCCCCCCCCCCCCGGCGGAATGAAGGGATGGGCGACAGTAGCTAAGCACAGCCAGAATGGTGGAGAATGGCCAGGCGGGCCCCCCCTGACAGTGGAGGATGGGCGGCCGGGCGGGACCCCCTGACAGTGAAGAATGATCGGCCGGGCAGACCCCTGACAGTGAAGAACGGGTGGCCGGATGGGCCCCTGACAGTGGAGAATGGGCGGGCGGACGGGCCCCCCTGACAGTGAAGAACAGGTGGCCGGGCAGGCCCCTGATAATGAAGAAAGGGCGGCTGGGCAGGCCCCTAACAGTGGAAAACAGGTGGGCAGCCCCCATAGTGGCGGAATTCCAGGGCCCAGTTGCAAGTGCGATTGCTGCGACACTGGTAGTTCCACCACTGCCACCGGTCTCATAACTTCAGGTAAAGCTTGCTAACAAAGTTTTATCCTATTCGAGATCGTGGAGTGTTGTATTCGCCCCTTCATCCAATTAGGGTCAAGTGAGGGATTGAACTTCTCTGTCATATTTCTCACTGTGATAAATCGATCCTAGTCATTACCTGCACTTCCACACTATGGGGTCAGGGCTGTCGTCTGGCACCTTCCAATATTTTTCCAACATTTCCCTTGTCCTACTCACTTGTCTCTTGTAAGTAAGGCAATACATTTTGCAACACAGTCATGTTAAAACAAACATATAGAATAGTAAAATAATATCAATAATAATATGTTGAAATGTTAAAGTTATCCTAAAATCTATTTTTTTTTAGTTCAAAATAACAAACATGTCATACTTACCTGCTCTGTGCAATGGATTTGCACAGAGCAGCCCAGATCCTCCTCTTCTCGGGTTCCTTTTTGGTGCTCCTGGCCCCTCCCTCCTGTTGCATGCTCTCTGTGTCGCAGCCTGGCCCCACCCCCTTTCTCTCCTCATTGGCTGGTTGACTTTGATTACAGCAGCGGGAGCCAATGGTCCCATGCTGCTGTCTCAGCCAATGAGGAGGGGAGTCCTGGGCATCTGAGACACTCTTATAACATCACTTGATCTAGATGGAGCTCAAGTAAGTATTAGAGGGGCTAAGAGGGGCTGCTGCACACAGAAGGCTTTTTATCTTAATGTATAGAATGCATAGAATGCATTAAGATAATAAAAGCTTCTGCCTTTACAACCACTTTAAACATTTGCCAGAAGCCCTCATCCCTTTCTTTCCCTCTGAAGACAGGCTTAACTGTTCATATTCTGACACCCACACACAGTTAATTTTTTAATAATAAAACAAATTTTATAACTATTACATTTTTTATAAAGGAAGTCATTTGCCCCTTTTGACCCCTTTATAAATCCGGCACTGCATTCAGCCCCTTATTTGACGGAAGCTTAGCATTATACATAGAAGTAGTATTTTTACCATTTTTGTATATGACATCTTTCCGCTGTCACTGATTTCTAAAGAAACAGTGGGTACTGGCACCTGGTACATCCCTAGAAACCTCCCCTGTTACTGGTCAATTGCTTACATGGCTGGGAACCCCTGGCCAAGCAAGCAAGGGGGCAGGGATAGCAGTGACGTCACTGCCCAAATATAGTCACTGGTCATACGTGGGCAATGAAACTGACCTAATATGGCCATGGTCATGTTTGGACAGCAATGTCACTACTATGACATTTCATTGCCCAGTCCTGTTGTAGAGAAATAAGAGGTATAATTCTAGGGTCATCATTTATGATTAACTCTAAGCTGATGATGCTTTTTTAACCACTTAAGGACCGGAAAGATTTCCCACGTTAGGACCAGAGCACTTTTTTCAATTTAGCACTGTGCTGCTTTACCTGGTAATTGCTCAGCGGTGCAATGCTGTACCCAGACGAAATTTTCATCCTTTTTTTCCCCCACAAATAGAGCTTTCTTTTGGTGGTATTTGTTCACCTCTGTGCTTTTTATTTTTTGCAATATAAACAAAAAAATAATATGAAAATTTGGAAAAAAATTATATTTTCTACTTTTTGTTATTAGAAAAATAGAACAAACTAAATTTTAGTCATTTTTTTTTTTTTGCCAAAATGCATTCAGCCACATGTCTTGGGTAAAAAAAAGTTGATTAGCGTATATTTATTGGTTTGCGCAAAACTTGGCGTCTACAAACTAGGGTACATTTTCTGGTTTACGCAGCTTTTATTTTATGACAGCCTATCTTATTTCCTGAGGTGCTATAATGGAAGGGCAGTACAAACCCTCTCCAAATGACCTCATTTTGGAAAGTAGACACCCCAAGGAACTAGCTGAGAGGCATGTTGAGCTCATTGAATATTTAATTTTTTTGTCAGAAGTGATTGAAAAATGACAAAAAAAAAAGAAAAATTATACAAAGTTGCCACGTAAATGGTATATTGCTCACACATGCCATGGGTATATGTGGAATTACACCCCAAAATACATTCTGCTGCATCTCCTGAGTAGGAGGATACCACATGTGTGAGACTTTTTGGGAGCATATCAGCGTACGGGACCCCAAAAACCAATCACCGCCTGTCCTGGCATTTTATGCCCAACATTAGAAGCCTATGCCACACATCATCCACCAAGTCTTTTCTGACCCTTTTTGTACATAAAAAAATACTTTTTTTTTGCTAGAAAATTACTTTGAACCCCCAAACATTATATATTTTTTTTTAAAGCAGAGGCCCTACAGATTAAAATGGTGGGTGTTGCAAGTTTCTTTTTCACGTATTTGTGCAGCGATTTTAGGGGGAAAAATACTTATTTGAATTTTAATGCACAAAAACACAATATATTTCCCAAATATTAGGTGAAATATAAAACATGAGCACCAAACATGACATGCTTTAAAAATAACGCATACCCGCGCAGTGGCAACAAACTATATACATCTTTAAAAGCCTTTAGTCTGGTTCTGGTGCCTGATGTGAAGGAGCCAGGAACGGTGACTTCAGGACAGAGTCATCCAAAACCGGCCACACTAAGCCAGCGGACGGTGAGCATACCCTCCACCCAGCTGCAATATCCCAGGAGATCTCCGATGGACAAATTCCTGGTCCATGGACCTCAGGGATCGGCTCCTTCACCCCGAGCGGAGATCCCTCTGCCCAGCCAGCACGCTGCCAATATGGCCGACGGACACTCGGGCTTAGACGCTTCTCAGAATGCGCCCATCCACCGCAGCCAGTCCTCCCCTCGCTCTCCTGTCCACCCAGACCGAAGAGCAGTTTGCAGGGCTTGCTCAGGCTGTCGCAGCACTGCTCTCCCCCACTATTACAGCGGCAGTCGATCGTGCAATAGCCACGGGGATGGCCCAGCTTAACAGGGAGGTGGGGAAGCACAGCAAAAGGATATCAGAACTAGAGAGTTGCATGTCTGAAATTGAGGACGAGGTCCAAGGCTCATTTCATAACGACAAAGAACACAAACAGGTACAGCAATTTATACTTGATATAATCGCTCAAGAAGAAATAATCTCAGGATTATTGGACTGCCTGAATCCTTTAATGTGGACTCCCTACCAGATATCTGTGCCATGCGCATCCCCCAAGCACTGGGCCTCTCAGGTCGAGAGAGCTCATCACCTAGGGGCCCCTTCGAACGGTCGGCGCACACTCGGACCAGTCATCGTTCGGTACCTCAACTACGCCGACAGGGTGAACAACCTTAAATCCTTCCGTAACAGCTTGAGGGCAACAAACTACTCTTATTTGCCAACTACTTGCCCGAAGTCTCCAGGAAACATAAGGCTTTTCAGCTGATATGAAAATATAGGAAAACCCGCCCTCACTCAAATAAATAGATACAATAAATCAATAAAATCGACAAATAAAATGTTCAGAGTAAAAAACTTATAAAATCATAGGTTTTCAGACTGGCAGCAGGCATAAAACAACTGATCTGTGTTGTCTAAAAGTTCACTGGAAATACATATGCAGCGCCTGTGATCCAAGAAGAATACTTGAGAGTTCAAATAATTAAGACAAGTTCATCTGCAAAGCTAATTCAGAATCTATAACATCATATGACAGAGTGGATATCCTCAAAAAGATCTGCGTGGTGAATATATAGTGGGTGTAAGCTTACCAGATTCTGGTAGAAAATGCGCGAGGGTCAAATCCAACAGAGATAGTGATGCTCCTCCGGATGATGTGAGATGGAAAACCCAGGGTCCTATCCAGATCGAGCGTATCCGTTTGGAGGGTTGGTTCTGGGGGCTCTTCCGATTGTAGTGCCGTGTTTATCCTGGTGGATCACTCCGTCCAGGGATGATGAGAGATGGAAAACCCAGGGTCCTATCCAGATCGAGCGTATCCGTTTGGAGGGTTGGTTCTGGGGGCTCTTCCACCACGCAGATCTTTTTGAGGATATCCACTCTGTTTTCTGTATATCGAAGTGTGAAGCTTGTCATCCCTGACGTATACTGTAGTGTCTAGGGAGTTATCATGTGTGTTTGAATAATCCATTTTTAGTTTCATAGATGGGTGGCGTTGATCAATGAGCCAAACTTTTTAAAATTTCCTTCACCTTCAGTCCATGTCATAAAGATATCATCAATATAATGATAATATCTGTATGGTTTATGTTGTATGCTGTTCAGGAATTTTTCCTTTTAAAAAATTTAAAAAAGTTTGGCTCATTGATCAACGTCTTTCACCCATCTATCAAACTAAAAATGGATTATTCAAACACACATGTTAACTTCCTAGACACTACAGTATACATCAGGGATGACAAGCTTCACACTTCGATATACAGAAAACCGACTGACCGATGCAGCTATTTCCATAGTTTCAGTTTTCACCCCCAACACACTAAACGGGCCATCATACACAGCCAGGCCATCAGATACCACTGAATATGTTCAGACCCAGAGGACAGAGATAAACATCTCAGAACACTGGCAGACTCCTTCCATAAGAAAGGGTACAAAGATACAACCATAAACAACAGCATAAACACAGCCTTGAAAACCCGAAGAGAAAATCTACTCCAATACAAAGAGAAAAAAAACAAATAACCATGTCCCACTAGTCACTACATACAACCTAGCACTAGAAGGGATAAAAAAGGTAATCAAAGATTTACAACCCATTATAACAGGAGATGATACTCTGAAAGAAATATTCCAACAACGCCCAATATTGGCTTTCAGGCAACCACCCAATATCAGACAAAAACTAATCAGCAGGAAACTTCACTCTGATTTATGAAGTCACAAATAATGGAAGCAAACCCTGCAATAAAAAAATGTTGCAAACTGTGCAACCAGATCAATCCATCCAAAAGTGTCACACACACACAAGTGGGACCTTCAATATCATGGGATCATACAATTGTACCTCTAGTAATGTGGTGTATCTCATTCAATGTAGTAGGTGCAACAAAGGATCTTATGTTGGGGAAACAGGACAGAAATTGCAAACAAGGATGAATTTACACAGACATTCCATCAAGAATCATAAAGAAGATGATTTATGCACACCGGTGGGACATCATTTTTCACAACCGAACCACACTATTGAACACCGATGTTTTAGTTCTTAAAGGGGATTTCAGAACCACGCAGGGAAGGAAAATGTTTGAACTAAGAATGATTCTTCTTTTTGACACAAAAAATAACGGCTTAAACTTGGATATACCCGTATATACTCGAGTATAAGCCGTCTCGAATATAAGCCGCCTCGAATATAAGCCGAGACACCTAATTTTACCACAACAAACTGGGAAAAGTTATTGACCCTAGTATAAGCCTAGGGTGGGAAATGCAGCAGCCAGAACACAAGGACAGGGAGCCAGAACACAGGAATTGTAGCCAGAAGACAGGGAGCCAGAACACAGGGACAGGGAGCCAGAACACAGGGATTGTAGCCAGGACACAGGGATTTTAGCCAGGACACAGACTGTAGCCAGAACACATAAGGGATGAGTAAGGTAGATTAACATTAAACAGAGCCACGCTGCTTCTAAGAGCTGTTCTGTGCATGTAACTGTGACTAATCACATTGGAATGCAGAGAATGCTGAGAGAGATCTTCATTGAGATCAGGAGGTGGGCGGGACTGAACAGCTAACACCCGCGTGTCCCGCCCACCTCCCCGACATCAAGATGAAAATCTGACACCTCTCTCAGCATTCTCTACATTCCAATGTGATTAGTCACAGTTACATACATAGAACGGCTCTTAGAAGCAGCACGCTCTGTTTAATGTTAATCTACTCATCACCCACAGACACTGACTCGAGTACAAAAAATGTGCTGAAAAACTCGGTTTATACTCGAGTATATACGGCAGGTTTTCTCACTCATTATTCTAAAGTTTTACAACCCCCTCTGTGACTGTCACCCCCCCCCTCCTCTCCCCAGTCTATAACTCTGCCTGTCTTATCTCACTATCTCTGCAGCTACTTTCATTACCATGGCCTTATACAATGATTTCTATTTGTTTGTTTTTCCTTTCTCTCAGAGGTTTTTTTTTTTTTGTCTTTTTTTATCATTTTGCTAAAACTATTTTTATTCAGTACTGCTTGGACCTTGAAGAAGGGGAGATACCCAGAAAGCTTGTCCTGAAAAATGTTATGTTAGTGCAAATCAAAAAAGTATCACGGACAGTACTCAATTTTCTCTGGCACAATTGCACTAATATGGCAACAATCACCTCACTGAATGCGCAAACTTTGGGTAGGTCAGGTGGCGGGTTCCCCCTCGGTTAGAGGCAAAGCCGGAGTTCTGCTCCTCATCAACAAGACCATTCACTGTGGGATCATTTTGACCCACTCGGACGACGAGGGTCGTCTCTTCTTTGTAAACCTTAGAACCCACAACAAAGAATGGGTATTGACGTCAGTCTATGCCCCAAACCCCACAAATCTTCAATTCTTCCAGACCCTTTCCTCTCACGTTGCACTGTTCCTCCACCTCCCCCTAGTCGTCGCGGGCGACTTTAATTCTGTGATGTCCACAGCCGAAGGTAGATCGCTAGCGAAACCCCTAACGAAACCCATATCGTCCCAAATCCCCTCCCAATTCAATCAATGGTCAGAAAGCCTAATGCTAACGGATATATGTAGGCTATTCCACCCTGAGGGAAGGGACTTTTCCTTCTTCTCCCACCCCCACAACTCCCTATCACGGATCGACTATTTCTTTGCCAACTCCATTATGCTTCCCAACGCCACAGAATACATGACATCGCCATCTCAGACCATGCTCCTTTATCTCTTCATTTAAATGATCTCCTGCCCCCAAACATCTTAAGATTATGGCGATTCCCCTCCTACCTAGCCCTAGACGATTCCCTTAAATGTATCCTGGCTGACACTTGGTCGGAATTTACAAGCACCAACTTAGCACACAAGTCAGATCCCGTATTATTTTGGGAAACTGGTAAAGCTATTCTGCGAGGCAAAATCATAGCTTATGCCGTGGCCTTCAAAAGGAGGATCACTGTTGAACTGCTACACACTAGTAAGGAGCTCCGCAGGGCGCACGCAAACCTCTCCAAGGTCAATTCACAGCGCAACAGGGAGAAGTGGAGGGCCGCTAAGGACAGGTTTGACGTGTGGGCCGGAGTCCAGGAAAAAAAATACCAATCCTTCCAAGAACATAGGTTTCACAAATTTGGCAATAAATCCGGCAAATTATTAGCTTGTCTCTGTAAAGTCCCCCTCACACCTTCGCACTTCGTAGGCCTTAGGGACGCGAACGGCAATGTAGTCCACTCGCCCAACCAAATTAACCATATATTCCAAGACTCTAGCGTTTGGTTTTTTCATATGCCTGAACGAGACGGGATACCTGCGGTGATAAGAGGGAGAGATCTTTGGCTTTAATATAAGGCGCATTTCTTACCGTTTTCTGGTAAGTGCATGTCCTGAGGGGAGTGTCCACCTGGTGAAATCTATTGGTGTATGGTGCACAATACAGCCTAGAATGGACTCACAATTTGTTTACTCTCTTATCTCACGGGCTCTTGCTTACCTGTCTCGCCTTTGAATTAGTTTCTACTGGTTAACAGTAGTATGGAAGCGCTGCTTTTGGACATTTGCTTCCAGCTGTTCTAAAGACTGGACTGTGTGTGTGTCTACAAGATTTAATGTTACATTCTTGATGGTCACCCCTACCTCCCAACTGGACACCAAGCATACATCAAACTCATACCAAAAAAAGGGAAAGATCCCCTAGAACCCAGTTCATATAGGCCATATCTTTATTGAACCTCGATGCCAAAATACTTTCTAAAATTGTCGCAAATAGATTAGCCCCCCTTATGCCCTCACTTCTCCATCCAGCCCAGGCGGGCTTTACACAAGGCAGATCAGCTAGCTTGAACATTAGAAAGGTCCTCATGGTGCTGGAACTGGCCAGGGTGGAATCTCTCGGGGACCGGGCCATCATAACTTTAGACGCAGAAAAAGGGTTCAACAGCGTCAGTTTCCAGTGGCTGCACAAACTCATCTCCTCATTTGGCTTCTCTGGACCCTTTTGCCATCTGATTGATGCTATGTACTCTAACTCCTCTGCCAGAGTGGTGGAGGTGGGCCACGTCTCCTCCGAGAGATTTCGCCTCCACAAAGGCACCAGACAGGGCTGCCTCCTCTCCCCATTACTCTTTAATTTGGCCCTTGAACCCCTCTCCCGCTATCTAAACTCTAGCACGAGCCTCAGTGGATTCAAGATGGGCCAACTGGACCTCAAAACCGCGTTATTTGCTGACGATATTTTAATTTTTTCTTCCAATCCAGCTCGAGACATGGGCTTCATCAATGAAACCTTCGATTGGTTCAGACTCTGCTCAGGTCTTCGGATAAATTTTGCCAAAAGCGAGATACTGCCTCTATTCTATAACCACAGTCCTCCCTGGGCCAGATCCTCCATCTTTTCCATAGCGAAAACGCATATAACCTACCTGGGTATTAAAATTGGCCACTCCGAGGGGGCGTGGTCTGATGCCGAGCCGGACGGTCGCATAGCTCCGGAGCTCCGACTGCCAAGGGACACAGCGGCTCACAGCAACGGCCCGAAAAGGCACAAATCACCCGACAAAAATTATGGGTCCATCCAATATACGCAAAAGCGATACCTTTTCTACCTCCTAGACCGGGTCCCTCCTGACACCAATATCTTATCTCCGTCATAGAGCGAAAACCGTTTTAAATAGGCTTCTGGACTCGTCTCAGACTTGGTTAGCTTCCAAAGTAACTACTTCGGGTACAGAGCTCGACCTAACCTTCTTTTTTAATTTTATAGCAGTCGTTTATTGCGCCAAAACTCCAGGTCAACCGGGTAGAACTTAGGTGACTCCGAGCACGATCTCAAATCTATCGCCCTCTCCCCAAGTTCCCGGTTTAATTTCTCATTACCCCTCTCCTCCGTCGGGACAG